>JAPYYX010000158.1:0-156474 GCA_030522605.1 Cremastinae sp. B BG-2022a
ATTCAACGCACGGTGAGTTTCACCTCTTTGTCAATTCGAGCCCACCAGCCACGGATAAAGGAGAGAACTGCCAGACCAGCATCAACGGAGACGTCACAAAGCAGAAACCGAAAGGTCGAAACGTGGCAATATCTCACAACCTCAAGACCCATCGTCTTTGACTGCCATCTTGAAGCTGCCCGAAGGCGAATACATGTATAAAATACGCAACGAATCGCAAACACATATATGTAGCAAGTAAATTTATTCGTTTGTATGCTGTATGTATGTACTCACCATTCGTCACCAGCAACGAACGACTCGAAAATGAGAAACAAATGCAAGAAAAGTGGAAATCTTTTAGATTATGCGCTTCCGAGGGAATTCCTCTTATTTTCCACTTTAGATTTATCACATAATTCTCATTTCATTTCTAATCGGAGGGTCGACACATGTTGATGGACTTGGAGAGTTTGATCTGGATTCATACCCATAGTGATAAACATTGAAATGGAAGAATACACGACGTACACGACAGATGTCCAGAGAGATAAGGGAGCTTTCCAACACCGACACTGTTTTGATGGCTATGTATAAGTATATTTTCAATGACTTGTATGACTATAGATAACGACACGGGTGTCGCTCTGTGCCGTAGCTGGAAAGCTCCCATAGTTGAGGGTCAGATTGCTCTTTTTACGTACATCAGTGACCAAAATTTTTATATTACCCGATGAACATGCGAAGTATAATTTTGTAGAGTAAAATTTATAACAATTTACAGCTTTAAATATAACAGGTTTTCGGTAACCCATCTATTTTATCGTATAATATCCTACAAAACCCAACAAAAAGGTCATGGAATTAACAAGTAACAAACTTTTTCACAGACTTTACTCTGGTTCTGTAATATGGTCGATAAGGAAGGATATGATAAACGACCGTTATTGGCATTGATTTTCGTTGCAACTGTTCGCGGTTGATAAATAACTGAATAAATTATATTTTTGTGTATTAAATAAAATTAATATCAAAATATGAATGATGACGATAATTTTTAAAACTTGCAACACATTTTAGCATTACAATTTACTTATTTCTAGACGTAAAAAAAATTACGGTGAAATTCGATGCCGAATCTATTTTGTCCATGCATATACTTGAATCAATTTTTACAAACAATAAACACTGTACGACAATCACCTATGAACAATTTACAATTACATGGTTCAAACGAATGCAAACTTAAATAGGTTAGGTCTACGTGCCGTTGTACCAGAGCGCCAGCTTGTCACACGAAAGGAGAAGAGAGCGGCGTAAGGTGTGAGTGAAATTTCTATAACGAAAAGAGAGCAGCGTAGCTGCCGGAATGTAGTGTATAATTGTGCTAACTCGATAAACACATAGTGACAAGATAATAATCTTTTAGCCATAATCGAATCACCATCGTGAGTATAGGATCAAAAACATTACGTGATAATAAAAAACTTCGTATAGGTGGAAGATACGTATCGTTTTTTTATTCCATTTTGCAATAGGTTACATCTGTAGCCGTTCGTGAAAAACTTTTTTTCTCTTCCCGTACGAAGATGGCTCTTCGTAAAGTGAAGGGTAACTTTGAACGAATGTTTGACAAGAATTTGACAGATCTCGTGCGGGGAATCCGTAATAATAAAAATAATGAGGTAAGTTGTCAACGGTTTTTTTCCAAAAAGTGATTTTCTTTTCTTTCAAAAAAAAGCTCAAAATCGTTGCTCAAAAACTTTTGGCTATTTGAACCAAAATTATAATTTATGCATGTACTTTTTAGGCCAAATACATTGCACAGTGTATTGAGGAGATCAAACAGGAACTGCGTCAGGACAATATTGATGTAAAGGCAAATGCTGTGGCCAAATTGACATATGTGTGTATTTTTTGTTTTTATTTTATCTGTATAAGTGTTTAAATTAATTTTAGAAAGATGCTTAATTCATTTTATCTACATAGCTCCAAATGTTGGGATATGACATTAGCTGGGCCGGATTCAATACCATTGAAGTCATGTCATCTGGCAAATTTACATATAAAAGAATCGGCTACTTAGCTGCAAGTCAAAGCTTCCATATGGATACAGAGGTAAAATAGACTCGTTCAAGAATTAATTATATTTTTATTGCAATAAAAAGTTAACATAAAAAATACTAAATGCAATGGACTCTGAATGAGCAATAATATGTGATTTAGGAACCTCTATTATTAAAAGAAGTTACAAGATCTTGAATTTCTTTCAAACTAACATTTTTTAACTGGACATACAAGGCAATTTTATAAATGAAATTCAAAAAGTACAATTATGTTTTGGTGTGTATTTGAATTTTTTTTGTTTTGCAGTTATTGATGCTCACGACAAATATGATTCGAAAGGACTTGAACAGTCAAAATCAGTATGATGCAGGTCTAGCTCTGAGTGGTCTCTCCTGTTTCATAAGTCCAGATCTTGCTAGAGATCTCGTGAATGATATAATGACTTTATTGACTTGTACAAAACCTTATCTCCGCAAAAAAGCTGTACTAATGATGTACAAAGTATTTTTACGGTTCCCGGAAGCTCTGAGGCCAGCATTCCCACGATTGAAGGAGAAACTGGAGGATCCAGACAGCGGTGTACAATCAGCAGCGGTTAACGTCGTTTGCGAATTAGCGAGGAAAAATCCGAAAAATTATCTGAGCCTTGCGCCAATTTTTTTCAAGCTTATGACAACGTCAACTAATAATTGGATGTTAATTAAAATTATCAAACTCGTAAGTTACTCATTTTTTAACATGATTCAGAAAAATATTCAAAAAAGTATGAATAAATTTCTTGTATTACCTTATCTAATCTTTCTCTCGCGAATCCGATAAAAAAGTATTCCTCATTATCTGAACTGAGCTTCGAAATTCATCAGCAAATGTGGCCGATTTACACAGAAAAAAAATGTTACTCAATTTTTATTGATCCATACGCGGTACTTTTTAAAATTTCGTTTGTAAATTTTATCATAGTTTCTCACTGTATGACCGTGTCTTTTATTTATTTAGTTCTCAACGATAACGCTCATTGAGCCAAAATTGGGTCGACAGCTAACTCAACCGCTCATTGACTTGATATCAAGGTTGTTCATCATATTTGAAATTGTAAAATGCTAGATTTTGTGTTGTCAATTTGGCATTTCCTATTTTCCTCGTTTCTTTCGAATACGCAAACGAGTAGACAATCGAAGTTTGATTGTAGGCTTCATAAAATAAATGTGTAACATAGAAAACGAATGCGAAATGAAATAAGAAGCCCCTGAACGGCAATCACAACCAAGAAAGTTGCTATATTTCGTAAATTACGGATTTCTCTCTCAATATCGAATAATTAAATTTAAAAAAATTATAGTATATTCCTTTCGATCCGAAGATTTAAGGTCTGGTCCAATTTTTCATGAAAATTTATATATTGATCAATAAAAAATAGGCAAAGATTGAATAACAGCCTTCTTATGGTAACCAAATGCTTGATATTTGCTTATTTTTTTAATAATCAATGAATAAATTCTGATGAAAATTTCAACTAGACAGTTGTTCTTCAGAGAGAAACAAATATACCATAATTTAAAAAAAATTCGATATTGAGAGAGAAATCCGTAATTTACAAAACTGAGTAACATTCTTGGGTGTGATTGCTGTTAAATTCGTAGCTATTATCCTGAATATTGTAATTAAATTTACAGTTCGGCGCCCTGACACCTCTAGAACCTAGGCTTGGAAAAAAGCTCATAGAACCTTTGACCAATTTAATACACAGGTAAAAATTCAGTCATATATCTTTTTTTTAATTGTTTTTTCTAGCGTAGATTCGTCAAGCTGCAATGAACGTCCTACATTTTGTTTAATACTAATAGTAAGGTCATCTTGAATCTTTTTTGCTTTATAGCACTTCCGCCATGTCCCTGCTGTACGAGTGCATAAACACGGTGATAGCTGTGCTGATATCGATATCGTCAGGCATGCCAAACCACTCTGACTCAATCCAGCTATGCGTGCAAAAGCTCAGAATACTCATTGAGGACTCAGACCAGAATCTGAAATACCTTGGATTATTGGCGATGTCGAAAATCTTAAAAACTCATCCTAAGAGCGTGCAGGCTCACAAGGATCTCATAATGCAGTGCCTTGACGACAAAGATGAAAGTATTAGATTAAGAGCCCTTGACTTGCTCTACGGCATGGTATCTAAGAAAAATCTCATGGAGATAGTTAGAAAATTGATGATACATATGGACAAGGCTGAGGGAACGACCTACCGTGACGAATTGTTGTCTAAAATCATTCAGATTTGCTCTCAAAATAATTACCAATTCATCACATATTTCGAGTGGTCAGTAATTAGTATCTTGAAAGAAAGATTTTATCAATAATAATATTTTTTTAACGTTTTTACCATTCATATTCAGGTACATATCAATATTGGTTGACCTTACTCGAATGGAAGGTACAAAGCACGGTCAATTGGTGGCGACGCAATTGCTAGACGTCGCGATCCGTGTTCAGGCGATAAGGAAGTGCGCAGTCCAGCAATGCGCTGCTTTGCTTGAAAATGCTCAACTGTTGACGAGTCAGCCGAGAGCCACGATGTCCGAGGTTTTGTACGCTGCTGCATGGATCTGCGGAGAATTTTCAAACGAGCTTGAAGATCCTCTGGCCACGCTGCGAGCGATGCTTAGATCCCAGGCTTCCAGTTTACCCGGTCACATTCAAGCTGTCTATGTTCATAATATCTTAAAACTTGCGGCGACAACCTTAGCCAAAGCAAAGGGAAATAACGATGAGGAAACTATGAACAAAATTTTCGCTATGAAGGACTTAATCGCCGAGTTCATCAGAAGTGGCGATCTAGAGGTTCAAGAAAGATCGAGCTCAGCTCTCGTGTTATTCCAATGCCTTCAGGAGAGTCCTGAACTGATCGACGAATTCGCCGAGACTTTCGTCGGGGAACTGAACCCGGTTGCACCGAAAGCTCAGCGAAAGGTAGTTTTTATTTTATCTTTTTATTTAATTTTAAGTATATAAATTTAATATTTTAAATATTTTTTACAAGGTACAAGTCCCCGAAGGTTTAGATCTGGACACATGGATCAATGAGCCACCGTCCGAGAGCTCAGATTCTGAAGATCTGGATATGAATGATATTTTCGTACGCGATGAGAAATCGACGACTTATAACGCTGGCAAGCGTGTAACGATCGAACCAACGGTCGAAGAACTTCAGAAAAGGCGAGAAGTTAGAATAATGGAGCAAGAAAATAATCCGCACTATTTAAAAGGATACACTACGAATAAGAGTCCGAACTCTTATCACGACATAAGAAATAAGAATGGCGACGATTTTGATAACATTCCAATCGCCGAGCTTGACATACCGATCTCATTAAAAACAAGTACTTTCTCGAATTCGAAAAAGCTCTGGGACGCAGAAATTGAGAGTGGCAAAAAAAGACGGAAAGCTCATAGTAAAAAGAAATCAAAAAAAGGTAAGAAATGCTTGCTTAAAAGAATCAATGTTTAGTTGAAAAACGAAATTGCAACTTTTTACACATTTTTATAGACAAAAAATCTAGTTCCGAAGACGATCAAGATGATCGATATCCAGTTCAAATTGTCAATACGGGGATCGGCGAACTACCACCTGGAGCGGAGCTTAGTGATAACGACGATTACGGTATCACCGACGCGAATGACCCCCATCGCGCTCTGAACGTGGATTTGGATATTCCCTTACGCGAAGATGAAAGACTACCTGTCCTTGAACACAGACCTCCAGGTTTTGATCGAAGAGAAAATATAATCTCAGTCAAAAATGAAAATAAAGAAAAGGTAAAATCTAGAACGAAAATTTTGAATAGAAATGAAATTTAACTTATTATTTTAAAAATTACAGGCTTCCAGGAAACCAAAGAAAAAAACAAAAAGTCGCAAGGATGCGGAGAAATCAGCTAAAGAAAATAAAAACCGCGAAACAATAGATTTGTGGCTGGGTAATGATACGGCATCGCATGTGAAATCCGAATCATCTGGACCGGAGAATTCGACGAAGGAAGGAAAAAAACATTCAAAAACGAACCGTACAAAGTCAAAGAAAAAGGAGCGAAGCGAGGATGATGGAAAATCTAAACGCCGCAGGAAGCATAAAGATCTGATCAACGTTCAACATGGAAAATCGATAGGTTATGAAGAGGCAAAAGGAATCTCGACCGGATCTGCAGAAATAATAGGCGATTTGAATGAAAGACACGAAGGATATGAAAAAATGCCAAGTAGTCAAACAACGTATAAGAAATTGACCAGCAACGAAAGAGTAGAAATTTCTTACGATTTAACACCCATAGATACGCAGACGCTCAACGAAGCTTATAAAATTGCTCTATCTCTTGAATTAAAAAATACCGGTGGAGAAATTTTGCGAAGCGTTGATCTTGACGTGTCCGACACGTCGACGCTGAAAATCGTGAAAAACGTAAGTTCATTTTACTTATATATACATAATTTATACTGGGTACAATTTCACGTTTCAAAATTATTTCAGCCCGAAAAATCATGTGGCCTTAAGTCTTTGCAACCGTCGAGAAGCGAAGTGGTAAAATTACTAATTACGGTTCTGGACAACGTGCCGCAGGCGCTACCTGGAACGTTGTCGTATAACGTTGAAAGCTCCCCCGAGGAATCTCGCGTGCAATTAGATTTTGCGGTAAATCTAAGCTGTTGTGACTTTTTGGTTACTAACATGAGTCAAAAAGATGCATTTTCGTTGGAATTGAATCGAGAGCGACTTGTGTTTAAGAATCAACGAGATCTGCGCTTTTCCCGCGGAATCTCATCTGCTCTCGACATAATGTGCAATCAATGCAATCTCAGTCTTGTAGAAAAAATCGAAGGTGCAGCGACGTTGTTTGGCCGTTCCGTAATGGGCCACCTCGTGTGCCTTTTAATCAAAGAAAAAGTAAGTAAACCTTACACTTACGAATTAAAACAATAATTTCCATATTTTACAAATATAAAAAATAAAAATCTTTTGTTACAATTTGTTAATCAGAAATCATCCAGCGACCAACAGAGCTATCTGAAGATCGAAAGCACCGGTGACAATAATTCATTTTTAACCGGAGTTATGATGGATATAGAGAGCGCACTGATCAATGCCTGTAGTACCACAGAGAAATTCAACATGAACGATTACAGAATCGTGACTGGGATAAGATGAAAGAGTGATTATTATCTTGTTATTCGTTCGACAGTTCAATTTTTATCGGCCCGAAAAAAGATTATTGAAAACTGGAACTCTTTATTTTTAACATTATGTAAAAAGAGTTACTACTTTAGATTGTTTACGAAGTATCGTTACTTTTTTGGAATATAATAGATTAACATACACATAGATATAAAAACTTTTTGAAAATATTCTTGAAAGCAGCAGAATTTGCTACACAAAAATATCATGTATACTTTCTAGCGAATTATGAACCTTTTTTTTATCAATATCAAAAATTGTATATGATTTAATTGCATAATTGTATGCACATACGTAAATTGTCTATTCAATTGTGCAACTCGAGTCGTAATAATCACATCGATCTGCCCAACAATTTTTTATCAATACGATGAATTCCAGCTTTTCGGATTTTGATAAATCCATCTTTCGTTTTTCCTCTATAAATACATTTAATCGAAACCGGAGATCGTTGTTTACGTTTGGAATGTATCTCGGTAAAGCTAAATAAATTTCGGTGTAAATATGTTGAAAAATAGAAAATACATTATCTGCTTGGAAAAAAAAAATTCTTTTCAATTTGAGGTGAGTGCTATACAGAGACGATAATGCAAACGGTTCTTCATAAAAACCGACAAAATCACGGCGCCTAGTTTCAAGTGCTACATATTCAAAAATAAAACATCCGGCAAAAATCATGGAGGATATAGTTTCAAGTAGTACGTACTCAAAAATAAAACATTTTTTTAAAAAATCTGATTTTTATAAATTTCCCGAAAATTCATTTGAAAAACTATCGAATCGAAGCAGACTGTACACTGTACTGTACTCTAAGTATGATGATTGAAAAAATTGATGAATATTTTCAATTCATATCTTATGATTGATTGGACAAATAAATGTGCAAAATATCATGGATACCTTTTTCAAAGAGTGAGAACAGATAAACAGATGTCAGCAAAATCGGAGATGCAAGTTTCAACAGTAGTCGAGTTGGCATCGAGTGTACTATATAATAGACCGATAGGCTCCGGTTGCCTTATATGGATCCTTATTTAGGAAAATTTTTTCCCAGAAAAATAAACTCAGTAGGCGTTTATGCATATATATGTCAACAAATATACAGTGCACATCATGAATTTGTATACATATATACTCAAATATACATACATCCAATTCATCTAAATTTTCAAACAATATAGTCATGAATTGATGAACATTGTCAGACATCAATACGTCTTCATATTTTTGAGATAGGGTGCAATAACGCACTCTGTCAGAAGAATGTACAACTACCATACTTTTCCTCGAGGTGTTCCTTGCAAACACGAATCGAGTTCTATCGGCGAATACAAGACGAAGAAGGGAATATCGCAAAATATCCGTAATTTTTGACTTTTATTTCGCTCACGGCTCACGGAACTTTTACACTCTCATTTTTAGAGAAAGGCATTTTTTTATTCATTCCCAGTGTTGTGTACATGCACTTGATCGTTCGCCAAATTCGCATCAAGTATGGAATCTCAAATAAAATAACTCGAATGAACGATACACATAAGAGTGCATCATGAGATTAGTCAGGTTGTTGGAGAATTTTTCAATCGACACCAGAATATTTACACGACAATGGTGAGCAATATTTTTCGTACAATGAAAATTCATGATATACTTACACTATTTTTTGTGGACTGTAAGAAAGTAGTCGTCCATTGATTCCCTATAACCTATTTTTATATCCGGACGCACAATGTATAATCCTCGTATCAACATCTGTTTCCTCAGCTGTCCATGATAAAGTTACTTATCAAAATGAAATTACTCAATATTAAAATAAAGCCTCATGCTTAAGGTAGCTGTTAAAAAAATTTTAAATTTCATTTCATTCTTCTGAGTGCTCACACCAAGGTAAAAATAATTGACATTTTCAGATTGTCAAACTTCAATGAAGCTCAAGAGTTGTTTATATCAGGGGTATGGTTAAACAAGTTTTCTTGTATATACTTGCGGAATGAATGAAGAGGATTTACTCAAGCGGTCTGCCGCAGAGCGTGATAGAATATTCAGTTGTTATGACAGAGGAAGAGAGAATGGAGCACAAATTGATGCTTGGGAGGATCCTGCTTACGAGGTTTATCACACGACAGACAGATATGGATTTATTCAGTAAGTAAATGAATTCTAGACCGAACATAACATACACAGAGAAAAAAGAGAACGTAGAAAATTTGTAAATACATTAAAAAATATGACAAAGTATGTATATTAATTTTTTTTTAAATTTATTATTTATGTTTTTTTTTTAATTAATTCATTATTACTTCTTGACTAAAGGCTGAAGTAAACTGTATAAATTTAGATGTTAGTGATTAAAAAAAATATTGTAATATTATTGTGGAAACATAAATAAATTGTCAAAATTTCAATAATTTTTTAATATTGAAATAAAGAGAGCATCCTTAAAAATGTGTATTTAATGATTGAAAATTTTGATTTTGTTGACATTTCATTTGTTAAAAATTTACAGTGACAAACGTTTGCCAAACACCATGGATACCAATGATCTTAAGCAACGACACGTGGAGATGGAGAGACTTAAAAAATGGGAGAAAATGATGACAGACTGGAATAGTGCTTCAACCAAGGAGAAACTGAGACGTAGAATTTACAAGGGAATTCCAAATAGACTGAGAGGACGAGTCTGGACTCTTTTGCTTGGTATAGAAGCCATGAAACAAGAGCAAGCTGGAAAATACGACGAGATGTTGCAACTGGCCAGACAATGGTCCACAGAGATAAGACAAATAGATGCAGATGTTGCCCGACAATACAGAGACCACATAAATTATAGGTAATTTTTTTTTTCGTTCGTTCTTTTACTCAGTTATAAATAATTTTTTCTAATTTATATACGATTTTTTTTAATTTCAGAGAGCGGTACAGCATCAAACAACGTTCCATGTTTTATGTGCTTGCTGCTTACAGTATGTACAACATGGAAGTTGGATATTGTCAAGGAATGTCGGTATTAGCAGGCTTATTATTGCTCTACATGGATGAGGAGGATGCTTTCTGGGGACTTTCCATTCTCCTCGCAGATAAGAAGTACAGCATGCATGGTTTGGACGATTTTTTACCACTATTACTGTCGTTTTAGCTCGCTAGTGTGACTTATATCGTTACTGACTTTTCGTGAATTTTTTTTTCATTAAAAAACTAACGAATCTTCACTTACATTTCAAAATTAATTCAGAAAAAATTGTTTGATAAATTGTAATAGCATAACTGTTGGTCATATTTGAAATGTTGTTTCAGGATTTTACATCGACGGATTTCCAAAATTGAATCGCTTTATCGAGCACCATGACAAAATAATGAATAAATTTCTACCAAAATTAAAACGGAAAATGGATAAATGCGGATGCGATTCCATTCTGTATTCTCTCAAATGGTTTTTTGTTGTCTTTCAAGAACGGGTAAGTTATCAATACAAATTTTATTAAAGCAAAATTTTTTAATGAATAAAGTTCACTGGGACTTTTATTCAATTTTCAGACACCAGTGAGTCTTGGTCTTAGAATATGGGATATATTTTTATTGGACGGTGATCGCATACTCTCGGCCATGGCCTACACAATAATGAAATTGCACAAACGTTATTTGATGGCAATGGAAGGTCTCGACGAATTTTGCAATTATTTGCAAATAAAATTGGAAAAAGACTTTCGTTACGACGACGATACCGTTGTTAATACGATGCAACGAAGCTCGGAAGAGCTGAAGAGAGCTAAACTTGATTATCCAGGCGTGCCGTTACCATCTGAATTACCGCGATGTCCATTTGGAACGTTCAAGGAGCCTTCTTTTACGAGCAAAGTAAATACAATTGATAATTTTTGTCCAGCACTTAAGCGTAAATATTAAATAAAAATATTTTAGTACATCTCTAAATTTTTTGTGACAGGTTGGAAGACGTGCTGAAGAATTCAGCGAAGCTCAGCACACGATGCGAGAATCGGTCGTGCAAAGACGCACAATGGCCGAAGAGGTTGTGGATGCGAGGAGTAGTCCAACAGCGGGTGACGCAACGAGTGGTGGTGACTTTACCGGTGAGCTTAGTCAATAAGAAAGTTCATGTATTTATACAAAAATAGTCAAGGTTTTAACCGTACTTAAGCTTTTCATTTTAACCGTAAATAATTTTTGTAAATTTGACGAGTTGAAATATTATTGTGCTTTTGTCTCGATACCGCTGGTCACTCCAGCCGGATCTTCGACGCATCTATTTATTACCGAGCGGAATCTATCTGCAGGAAGTAAATTTTCGCTCGACCCAAGCCTCGACGATGGTGGATCGCCGCAGGGGTCGCGTCGCTCATTGGCGGACACGTCGGTGACATCAACCGCGGATTTGTCGGTATTTAGCTCGGCGACGCGTTCGCAAGCACTTGATAATAGTCTCGATACGCAGAGCAACATATCCGAGGGTAGCTCGGGGAGCGGTGGCTTGCCGACACCCCGGGCGACACCTCATCAACCAAGTCCCGACGTCGTGAGAATTTATGTTCCGTACACGCCACTATCGCAAGCCTCGTTCAAGGAGGAACTCCAGCGAACACTGCCGCGCTCGCTGGAGACCAACAAAATACGAATACGCATTGACCCCGACGAGACACCAGTCGTCGAGAATCTTAAGCCCTTCACTCTCGAGAGTCCAGAATTTGAACTGGATTTGAAATAAATATATTGATATTTTGAAAGAAGAAAACAGAGAAAAAACTGTATCTTCTTTCCTTGTACTTTCGTTTAGATCCCTTCGAGCCTTCTTGTTAAGAGGTTTCAAGTATTATCGAAGACGAAAGGCTTGGAGATTATGTACTGTATAAAAGCAAGTAACGTGAAAACGAGTAACGACGACAGAAAATAGCAACTTGTTCAATATGTAAAAAGAGAGAGAAAGGGTGAGAGAGAGAGAGTGAGATAAAAAGCAAGAGAATGCGAGCGAGAGAGCATGACCTAGAAGTTTTCTAGTAGTGTGTATAGATAAGTTCGTCGTTTAACTGAAGCTATTCATGTAATTTTAATTAACGAACTTTAATTTTCGTCACTTACGTTCCACCGAAAGCGGAGCTCGTGTACGAACGATCGAAAGGATTAGTTTCGTGTGATTAAATGAGAGATCTGCATATACTGGTAAGAAAACAAACTCAAGACGAAAGAAATTGAATTACTGATGACTCTGATCAGCAATATGAAAGAAAAATATACATATATATTATATATATATATACATAAAGATATAGTTGATGATACTGAAAATAACGAGATTGTACCAATTGAAATTAGTATTATGTACACGAGAATTGATCGCTCTAAGTTTTATTTTTTTAAGTATGTAACGTGTATAATCAACTTATGATTGTCCTCTTGAATTGTGAAAGACGGTATTACTAGGGGTGATGCAGATGTGAAAAAATGGAAATAGTAAGGAGCCAATGAACGAAAAAAATGCCCTACCTCTGTCTTCGTGAAGTAATTCTCGCGTAATTATCGATTATTTTATTTTGAGGAGATCATTTGGGAAGACTGGGTGAGATATTTTCTTGACTGAACTGAAAACAGTGCTTAGGAAAGTCAGAAAGAGTTATCAGCCAAAAAATTCTCCAAGGAAAAATTTCCTATATTTCAAACGCATACATGGTTTAGAAAATTGCGGTTTAAAAATTTTCAGACGTCCTTTCGTGAATACTTTTTCGATCTACGATATATTTATTATTATTTTTTTACTGTTTATTATTTCATCATTCAAGAACCTCTTCGTAAACCAATAAAAACAAAATAATTGTTTTTCATGTCAATATGCTACAAGATGTGTTTTCCTGCCGTTTATCAGAAGTCAATATTAGATCTCGATGTGTAATTAGTCATTTTGTTTGTCAAAGGGTACTTGAGGGATTCATCTAAAATATTTTTGATAAAGCACCGAACGATATTTCATCAACATATAAATTTCCATGTTTGAAAAAAGATATACTATCATTTATTAAAACAATATCATCTAATATTTAAAAACTGATCTTATGTGTGTTTAATTGTGAAGATAAGAAACAAAAAAATATGTTACAGTATGAATGCTTATTGTATCATTTCATAAACAAAATGAGCTCTGGACGATGAAAAAATACCGCGTCGTCGATTGTCGAAAATAATACTTTACAAGTGGATTAACTGAACTTTTGTTTCTATTGTTGAACTTCGATTTAGTTTCATCCACAGTACTTTTTCCAAATAATCGGTACAAATAATTTTAGAAGAGAAAATGAATTTTCTCGAGTTCGACTAAAATGTGAAGTCTTCTCCACGAATATACAATTGTACGTGAATAATTCGTTCATTTGTTACGTATCTCTTTTTCGTCGTGTATCTTAGGTTATCGTAATCATTCGTCTCCAAAACATTCTCAATCACAAACAAAAGGCGACAATATGAGTCAACTCATTGATCGTGCTTCAAAAAAGTTGAAGCATACATAAAAAAGAGAAATTGGTAGTGTACAATTGTGATTTTGTGATTGGTACAAAACGGAATGTTTTTCGACGAGGTTCCCTGCTAAACCATCATTTCTTTATCTCTTGCCTAATTAACTAACGCTCTCTGCTCATCTTAAGTGTCATTAACAAGTCAAAAGCGCGCGTGGTATAAATAGTTGAAAAAAATAATTAAGGCAAAAAGAACTAAAAATAGTATAATAGAAGCCTACGTAGAATCACAGCAACGTTATTCAGCGTTCGTCTTTCGTATTGTAATTCATTTCATGAATGGCCATGTACTCCATCCGGTGATTCAACGTAGAGATGTACGAAAAATATGAAGCAAATGGAAACAATGAAAAAATAATAATAATAATGATAATAATATCGCAAAGAAATTTCAATAATCGCGTAATTTATTCGATCATATTACACTGCTCACCTAAGAACCACTTATTCCAAATCCTGTGGTATATTCACATTTGACTGTACAGATTGATACGTAATTGTTTTTCTTATAATCACCGATAAGCTTGAGATATAACATTTGTATTTTTTCTTCTTTCTTTCATTCTTTTCATCATTCTTTCATACTGATATGAACACGGGAAGGGAGCAAGGGTGACCGAGGACGTAATCTCTTCAAATCCGACATCACTGCAGGGTCGCATTTCCAGACTCAAAAATACTGTCAAGTATTAACAGAGCTCAACAATGGAACGTTATTATAAAGGTGGGCAACTATTTTATAGCATTGTTTGCGACTTATCTCCTTTCTCCGCACCTTCGGTGCTTAACGTGTTTTCAGACTTTTGCAAATCTTCTACTTTGGAAACGACGGGAACTTTGGCAGATTGCGCCACATTTTTTTCTAGTCCTTCGTCCGTTGATTCAGATTTCGTAGGAAAAGTCTCAACAGGATTCGGAGTCTTCTCAGGTATTTGTGATTTTTCAAGTTTTTCTGAAACTTCAACGTTTACTGTATGTTCAGACTTTTGCGAATCTTCAGCTTTGGACTCAGCGGGTTCGTCAACAGATCGAACGACGGATTTTTCCTCCTCCCTCGTTGGCTCCGACGTCGCCAAAGAAACGTCCTCGGGAATCGAAGATTTTCCGGGTACTTCAAAAATTTGTGCTCTCTGGGACTGCTCGTGGATCGTGATTTCCGCTGTCGAAACGAATGTCGAATCTTCCATGATTTTATCAACCTGCGAGGGATTCTCGAATACTTCAACACTAGAGATAGAAACTGGCATGGAAGAGCCTATAGGCAAATCCGGTAACGGAGCATTTATCAAGTTCGCTGGCTCGGCATCAACACCCGGGCTGGTCGGTAATGTATCGTTAATTTTCAAGGCTTCCGTCATACTCAGCACAGTCTCGAAATTATCGAAATTCGCCCATTTCCCGTAATCGGAGGGTGCCACAGGTGTTGGATCCCACGGACTAACACGAGGAAGAAGGTTGGATCCTGCCCAGGCTAAATCAAATGTTCCATTATTATATGATATTCTTCTTTGCCAATAACAATATTCACGCGAAATAAACGAACTTACGATCTACATCAGGTTCAGGTTCCATATTCA
Source organism: Cremastinae sp. B BG-2022a (assembly GCA_030522605.1). Taxonomy (NCBI): domain Eukaryota; kingdom Metazoa; phylum Arthropoda; class Insecta; order Hymenoptera; family Ichneumonidae; species Cremastinae sp. B BG-2022a. The sequence goes on from JAPYYX010000158.1 coordinate 15,366, forward strand.
TCTCCCGAGGATCTTCCTCCTCATCGGATGAGTTAGAATCGTGATGCTGCTGCTTCGAAGGCCAGTCGCGTTTGTCGATCACTGTTTGGAAAGTTAATTCCCCCTCGTCTCCCCACTCGGTGCCTCCTCCGCTCTCGTTCAATCCAGCATTTTGTTTTTGTTGGCAAATCTTTTGAAAATGAATCTTGATATATTTATACACTTATAAAATGTAAATTGTGTAAAAGAGATACAACTTACTTTGTTGAACATGTCTTCGCTCTTGTCAAGGTCTTCCTCGTTCAGTGCGAACGACATGGTCGTTAATTGATCGATCGAGTTGCTAAGCATATAGTGGCTTTATAGATCGAGTTTTTTTAGAATTATTACTTAATTACTCTTATACATTCTATTGATTTGAAATATGTTTCTAACTTACTGTAAGGCGTCGTCGCGGTCATTGAATTCGTCATCATGATAACCGCATTGGTCTATAAAGGTTGGTGTCATCAGTTGGCTCTGATAATCTGCATAAATTTGTTGGACATAGGCGTCTTGGCCGTATGCGTTATACGCTTCGTTGGGATCATCAGAGCCGCTCATGAACGGCTGAGGTTTTCCACCCTGTTAAATCAATATCGTAATATTCATAATTTGTCCAAATTTCGATTATTAACATCACAATTATTATTATTATTCGTACCAACTCCAATTCTTGAGTCTTGTTCGTCTTAACGAACTCGGTAGTTACAAATTCTTCCCACTGCTTGGCACTTTCCGGGCTACGATGCGTTTTCAAGTACGCATCTAAATCAGGACACTTGGCACATTGTTTAACTATATTTTTCACGATTTGAATCAAGTGCCCCATGTATCCTTGACGTATATTTGTTTTTTCCTGGACTTTATTCCTAGAGGAAAAAGAAATACATAATTAAATCTATAATAGAAAAATCTAAATAGTTTAAACTTACTGTGGATTCTGATTTTGGTTCCAGGCGTCCAATAAGCGTTCAGTTAATTTGCAATCAACAAAAATCTACAAAATATGGAAAATTAATTTGGTTTTGATTTCTAAGGTATGGAAAATCGTGTGTATAATTTTTTTTACAAATTCTTACATGGTGATAAACAGTCTCAGTATTTTTATGCCAGTCTGTAGTTAGTACGGCGGCAAGACAGTGTTCTACCTGAGTATGCAAAAAGTTGTTCCACGAATACTGAAAAAATAAATCCTGAAAAAAATTGACTAAATTAATTCTTTGATCAAAAATATTTCTATGCTATGAGGTTATTTTTCTAATCATCGCTTACCAATAAAATCTGGAATGTGTGAAGGTACGCGAGCTTCGTAAATACTTCGATGTTTTCATTTTGAACAAGTGCGACGAATAGTTTGGCTACGTGAAGGCGAGTATTACCTAACGGACTATTTAATAGACCTGCTGTTGTTTTTATCGGTGGTTTCTGGAAAACAAAATTTATTTCGATTTGGTTGGAGAAAATAGTGAAATATTTGTAAAACTATAAAATATGTACCAATGGTGGATTGATCAAGAGATCCCGGAGTAGTTCAAAATATTCGAACGTAGCATTTTGTATCATGTGCAAACGCCCGCTATCAGATTCATCTTCACTGGTTCCGTTACTCTGTACATCTTGTTCATTTCCGATACTAGAGAAAAATGCATGGTACTCATAAGTTTAAAATATTAAGTTATAATTTATAGGAATGTGCGATTTTTACTTATTCGTCGCAGGACTTAGGAGAGCAAGAAGAACTTGTATCCCACCAACGATACTGCTTTCCATTGGCTCTTCAGTTATAACAGTGTCCAATACCAGCTGAATTGTCTTTTCGCTGAAATTAATTATAACTATAAAATAAAGTTCAACGTATAGAAAATTTGAAGAAATTTTAGGAATTGCAAAATATCCTTTCTGAATTTAACAACGTAATTTAACAAAAATTAAACTCACTGTTCCAATGTGTTTAAGATCGGATCAGGCTCCACACGTTCGGTGCACGTTATCCGGAAGTATCTCGCGGATTTGATCATATCACAGAGCAACTGAGAAGCATTCGCGTGTCTTTCCGGATCCGACGTTGGGGCGAGTGATTGGATCAATCTTTGTACCAATTTTTCACTATCCAACCACTACAAGAAAAAAGTTACCAAAGAAACTTATACAAAAAGTTATTAGAATTTAACGATGCTGACAAAAATTTTTTTATAACAAAATTTTCATATGATCTTATTCTATTCCGAAATGAAAGTTTTTTTTGTGCATTATTTAGAATCATACTTAACAGTTCTCTAATATCATATTAATGCTAAAACTTCACAATTTACACACGTTTTTATGTAACATTAAATAATATTTTTCTATGTTCCCCAAAATTTTTCTATGGATTGTTTCCAATTATTTTTTTAGGGAGAAATCTCACAATGCTACCACCTTAATATGTTCAAAAATGCTCACGTTAAGTACGTTCTGTCGCATTTCGTTGCCCTCGACTTTAGTTACGAGTTTCAAGACCAAGTCCATTATAGCTGATGTTTCCAAATGCTGCAACAATCTGTCAACGCACGTTTTTCGGGTCTTCAAAAACTCTAAAACGTGGAAACAGATGAACTGGTAGGAATACCAGTTCTGGAATGGGTAGAGAAAGAGGACAAAAAAGAGAACATTGAAATTAGGTCAATGTTTACATTTCATTTACATTGTCATGACTGTTGTATGAATATTTAATAATTACCTGGTCAGACCTTCGTGTAAGTAAAACACCAATTGTTTTGCTAAAAAATGAAGCAAGCAAGGGATTCAGAGGCTCATCTGTTTCTATGAATGAATATAGTTTTGCCAGGAGTGCTTCATCACCAGCCAATTTTTCATTCAGGGACGGAACGTTGCAAGTCAGTAATTCGCAAGCGATGTTAGCATATTTGTATCGGCTCCTTTCATCAATATCCATTGATGGCTCTTTTATAGTCAGAGTCACCAATTCTTGCATTATCTCAGGCCTGCTGAGACTATAGTAAAAAAAAATTTTTTTTAAATCAAGATCCATCTTAAAAATAAAATCATAATAGATTTTATCAATGAAAAATTCTTACTAATCCACTAATGTCTTATTTTGACTCTTGCATTCGGGTACAATCTCCTCTTGGTCCATAAGCTCGAGTAAAGTGACATCCTGTAAAATGGAGTTAGAAGGAAATTAAAATTCAATGAACGCTGTACCACCTAGACTAGTCTATAATTATCTAAAATTAAAAATAGAACAATGAACACACCCACAAGCTGGGATGCAGAGCCTACTTTAAATTATCAAATTCTGCATCCATGGATTTTTGAGGATATTTTGGAGCAAAAAATACAAACGGACATTTAGACTTACATCTTTTTTGAGTAATGCCTCGATTTGAGGCGAAAGCGCGTAAATATTTGTCCAAAACATGGTAAAGTCTTCCTTCCACTTTTTGAGCTTGTTAACAGCTACAGAAAGTGAATCGCGGGAATAAGTGTTTTGGGGAATTCTGAAACCCTTTTATGTTATTCAACGATTGAGCAAATGCTTGTGAGCTTTAAAAGAAGAGGCTAAAGAAATAAAAAAACGCACGACGATCGTCAATTATGCAAAAACGTTGCAGCTCCGTTCCAAAATTTGCTGTCCCGAGCGAGAAAAGATGGAATTGAGCATGACGAAGGATTACGAGAAACCAACAGTTTCTTTTTTTTCTAACCTTCAAAACTCAAGTGTTCCGACCTTGATTACTATAACGTGTGAAAATAGAGAGACAAAATGTTAAAGCGAAAATCTTGACGAACACACAAGAATTCGGCCTGCTTGCGGCGCGCGGTCTTCTAACGCGACGCGGCCCAACGATACTTTTACGATGCGTGGATACACATGCACTCAGAGTAATGATAAAACGATAATGTCACGATTATAGTGGCTTGCTCGTCATTATCACAAACTTTGCGTACGGCAACTCTTTATCCATCTGGTTTGTCGAATCGCGTGTGAAAGGAGAGGGGAGGAAGACGTTATAATTACGTTCTCGTTTTTTTCCAATGTTTTGAGAGTGGAACAAAGCGCAATCAAATCGAATCAGAAAACTGTAAGACCTGCGTACTTCTCAATTTTTTCCGCAATTTCCTCCCTGGTGGAGAAAATTCGTAGTAACTAGCCCTTTGTGTCGGTAAGATGGCAACACTTTTTAATCAACCGAACACTGATTTCTTCGAAACAGAGGCTCTCTAGTTTTCATGAATTTTCTATGCCCATGTGGACACTATTCGAAGATTGCGTTCGAGATCTCATCGGTATAAAATTTTTCATTTACACTATTTTTCGAATTTTATGCGGTGAAACTACGGAAAATTCATTACCGAAAATCAAAAGATTCATTTTATTCGAAGTATTCGTAATTTCACGGCGCAAATTCCAAAAATATTGAATTCGGAAAAAATCGTAACAGAATTTGAACATATTTGAAACGAAAAATCGGATGGTGTTCACAGGCATTCCAGGAGACCTTTGAACAATGGCTACAGAACCAGAAAGGAAACCTGTGTCCTGTGGGTTAGATTTTTCTTCTGCGCCAGACCTCAACAACTGTCTAATGACAGCTGATCAGATGAAGTAAGTTGAAGTAACAAGCAATAAATCACATCCTTTCGGATTGCTTTCAATCTTCACCTTTTTTTTCAGATTTGAATTCATATGCGCACCATTGGTCCATCCATTTTTTAAGCGAGAATTTATTTCTGGAAAAGCAAAAAACAGGCCAGGACCATTTACCCGTCCTGACATGATTCTGAACGGCATAGGTAATCAAGGAAAATAACTCAAATATTATAAAATCTTAATGGTTGCTATTGTTTTTAGATTGGAACAACTTAGTGGTCGGTAAATTGTCTCCTTACATTACCGTGGACACTCCAGTATTGCACGCTAGGAAAAACAGTGAACAAACATTATATCAAGAACTAGCTCTTGCTTCTCACCTTGGTGTGCCTGCTATTACTTTTAAATTAGAAGGAAATATAAATGAGAATGTCAACTTAGCTAGGATTATCAATGACAAAATGACCACCACTGCCTATCAAGTATATATATAAGTTTTTAATTCTATATACTTCTAATTAGTCCTTGCCCATACAGAGATTCAAAATTATTATTTTCTTTTACTTTCAAAAGGTGTGGACTCAAGTTCCTATGGAAAATCCAGCCAAACAAACTCTTTCTCACAGAGACGTAGAGAATACTGATGTTGAGAGTCCTTGGGAATGGTGGAATTCATTTCGATCTCTCTGTGATTTTAATAAAAAATTAGGAGTTGCTCTGGTAGTCAGCCTTGATCTTCCCGACTCTGAAGAAATTGACCGATGGCTCGGTGAACCTGTTAAATGCTTGGTCTTGCCCACGACCATATTCATCACGAATAAAAAAGGATACCCAGTTTTGAGCAGGGCACATCAGCATATGATCAGGAAATTCGCCTCACTCGAAATTCAATTCATTCTGACTGGGGCTAATCGATACAAAAATATGGAATGCTATTATCACTATCTGAACTATGTGTGGAAGGTAAATTGTAAAAAAACTATTAAAAAAATTTTTAATTTTATTTTCCTGATTATTTCATCCTATTTTCAGAATGGTGAGATGGGTGGGCCAATCGAATCTTTCGCTAAGGGATATGAGGATTATCTCCAGTGTCCCCTTCAACCTCTGATGGATAATCTTGAATCTCAAACTTACGAAGTATTTGAGAAAGATCCTACGAAATATACGGAGTATCAATATGCTATTTTGAAAGCAATTTCTTTTATCGCACGACGGGATGAATCTAAGAACCAAACTGTGTTAGTAAACGTTTTTTGCTTTTCTACGTTATTATAAATTTTGTAAACATTGGATAATATTTATAGGATCATAATGGTCGTTGGGGCTGGACGAGGACCTCTGGTTCAAGCTGCAATTACGGCGTCTTCGTTAGCAAAGAAGGCAATTCGGGTTTACGCTGTCGAAAAAAATCCCAACGCAGTGCTCACGTAAGATTATAATTAAATTATCGATTAACAGAGCGAACATAATAAACGCATCAATAATTGTTTGATAAAATGTAGTTTACAAGCACTGAAGGAAGAAATGTGGGGGGACCAAGTAATCGTCGTTTCCAAAGATATGAGGCAATGGGAAGCACCAGAGAAAGCAGACATTCTAGTTTCCGAACTGTTAGGATCTTTCGGTGATAACGAATTATCTCCAGAATGTTTGGACGGTGTCCAACGCTTTCTCAAAGGTACGAATTCTTTTTTTTTCGCTGTTGAATCTGTAGAAAATTTGATCGATCATTCAATATATAACAGATGATGGCGTGAGTATACCAAGTTCGTATTCATCCTACATAAGTCCCATTCAATCATCGAAGCTGTACAATGAGGTGAAGCAGTGCAGGGATAAAGACAAAAGTTGTATTGCTCATTTCGAAACGCCATACGTTGTTCATCTTCAAAATAAATACGTTATTGCGGAGCCACAACGATTGTTCACATTTAAACACCCGAATCGGGGTAAGTAGAAAAGTCAACAAATTTTCCGGGATATATTTTGCCAAGATTCCCTGTGAAAGTGGATATTTCGTAATGAGTTGTATGATATCTTCCAAGAGTATAGAGTAATACCATAGAGTAAATAGTTCTAAAACTTTCTAAAAAAATGTTTCATGTATTGAAAAACAATTTGCTGAAATTTCATTGGTTTTTGAAAATATTTAATAGCAAAACACCCTTAAATCAGTTTTTATCTCTTTTCTATATGTTCAACTTTTCAGATGAAGTTATTGACAATACCAGATACGAGACGATAAAGTTTGACATTAAACAAAACTGTGTTCTGCACGGCTTCTCTGGATATTTCGACACTGTATTGTTTGACAACATAGAATTGAGTATCGTACCGAGTACTCACAGCCCTGGCATGTTCAGTTGGTTTCCAATTTTTTTTCCTATCCAGGTTTGTTCTTCAGCAAATATAAGTCGTCAGTAATTAACGATTTTTATAATTATCGATGATTCTTTGCATTCCAGCAACCTCTGCATCTAAAAGCCGGCGATAAGCTTACTGTACAGTTTTGGAGACGATGCAACTCGCAAAAAGTTTGGTACGAATGGAGCGTGAGTCACCCAGCTCCAATCCCAATTCACAATCTCAACGGAAGATCGTACACGATCGGTCTTTAATCGTACCATTACATTATACCATCCATAGACTCGAATTTTTGTATCTTCAGTATTCATGACAAAGTGCTGGCTGGCTGGCAAACAATTTTAAGATTGCTAATGTTTCTAAAAAAATAACTTTTCGGATAAATAAAGTAATACCATTCCGATAAATTTTTCTTTCTTTCGAAGGAAATTCTTGTGTGACGATGTCGTGCCTTGAGAATTAATGTTTGTGAGCTGATCATTTTTTAACTCAGAACGGGTCAATGAAATTTTTGAAATTACGATAAGGATGAACTACGTCTTATCAGCCTCGAAACGTTTGTGCTACGATGACCCCAATGAACTCACGTGATCATGCGGCAGCCTCTGGCCTGGATGGAAAATGATATCGTCTATTTTCAAAATTTCGAACCTCATTTTAATCACGTCCATTATTTTTCATCAATTCTAGTTATTTCATGCATAAAGCTTGATCATTCTGCATCAACGAATGTTCAATTCGTGTTTCGAATCAACGAAAATGATTTTCAATACGAGCAGATTATTCAGGAAACCGTGTATATACAAGAATTTGTTGAGCTTATTGATGGTTCAGTCGATAAGAGGGGTCCCGATGACGAAATCGTTCGCTCTTGCAAGAGTTCTCGGAGGGGACTCGAACTTTCGCATATCAATCTCTTGCTTCAACCCACCCGTAGTCTCGCGCGTTCTGCAGGGCGCGTTACTGGAATAACCTAATCGGTATTACTGGCACTAAAGAAAGCTCCTAATTTTCAAAGTTCTTTGTACATCTTCGTTATTAAGCAATGGCTCAACTAGTATCGCAATTATTGAGAACGACAATTAGATCGGTCTCTGGTATTTCAACCTCAAAAATTCGATGTACTGGCGGAACCGGAAATGCGAGCTTACCGATTCTTCAAATTCGATCGGTTTGCACAACGCGAGCCGTGGATAATTCAAGTAAGTTAAAAAATGTTAAATTTGAAATAAACGAAGTAATGACTGGCTTTTGTCTGTCATTTTTATTCACAGAAAGATTATACAGTGAGACACACGAATGGATAACTGTTGAAAATGATATTGGCACAGTGGGAATTTCGGACCATGCTCAGCACGGTCTCGGCGAGATTGTTTACCTTGAATTACCAAAGCTCGGTGCCGAGTACAAACAGGGTGGTACGTTTAACCTCACTTTGTAACTTCGAAACAAAGTTGACGTCGTGTTGGCAAACTTACAATTTTTAAAATCTACAGATGAGTGCGGAGCCCTGGAATCGGTGAAAGCGGCATCAGAAATCGTGTCTCCGGTTTCTGGAACGATAACAAAAATCAACGAAGATATCTCGTCAACGCCAAAACTCGTCAATGAGTCGTGTTACGAAAAAGGCTGGTTATTCGAAATTAAATTATCAATAAAGTCTGAGCTCGAGAATTTGATGGACGAGGATGCGTATAAAAAATATGTATTTTCAAAGAGCGATGACGGACACTAAATTATAGGAAAAAAATGGAGAAACTCGTATTTTGTATGCGCGAATGTAAATAGAAAATATTTTGCAGTCTGAAGACGGATCTCCTGATAAAAAAAACGAAATTGAGAAGAAAAATCGTGATTCGAAGTAATTTTTAACGTTCGTTCGTAACTTTTGTATTTCGGGATTTCTTTTTTATTCACATCTCAAGCATATTGCCCTGCATCGATGATTTTTTTATCTTTTGCCAAACATGCCGGGTGAAATAATTAACCGTGCGATTGAATGAATTAATATAAATATATATATGTATATATATTTATACGCGTAGTTTTTCAATACGGTATTATCGGCGGATCCAAAATAGTGCGACAACACGCGTCATGTACGTTAGTCAATAAACTTATGTATGTATATGTACAATCAATCCTCAATACGCGAAGCTTCTGTTTTTGATGACTTTTTTCTTTTCGATACAATAATAATATATAATAACCATCTTTCTTGACGGCAGTGTCAAAACGATTCGACAAAACTCCACTTTCCTGCTCTTCCTGAAAAAAATAACGTTTCTACATTCTCTGTTCTTTTCTCTATCTGTTCCATGTAAAGATTGATTTTCACCGCCAGAGCCATTTTTGGATCTCATTAATCACATCGATATATACATGTATTTCTTATATACACATACGTATGTTTATATATATATATTTAAATATATATATATATAAAATTAGAGGCTCTTGCCAATTGTAGAATTGGTAACTGTACAATCATTATTCGACACAATGTACAATAAAACATTGCAGAATTTTGCTGTTCTCGCTACAAATTGTTTTTACAGATTTATCGTTCAAACACTTTTTTTTATTTGTAAAGAGGAGTTAATCGGACGATTATTAAAATAGGATTCGCACACGAGTACGCGATAGTGTTTACGTGTCTACTCTATTTCCTCTCCACATTGCAGTGATTCCAAAATTGTCAAATCGGCCACGTTGCTTTTTTACTTATTTTTTCGATGAAAGAAGGTCGTGCGGTACATTCAAAATAAATTGACTTCAGAATTGAATCTTTTCAACCCAAATGGCGGTATTTCGTATTTATTTTTCGTTTTTTCACAAAATTTGACAACTTGATAATGTCTTGATTCTCTCGAACATTCGAACGAGTCAGTTGCCATCTGGGTTACGATTTTTATTTTCTGAGGTATGTGGTTACTAAAGATGTAAAAGTATAAAAGAAACAAAAAAAATGGAGGAAAACATTTAATACATTTGTATGGAGGTAGTAGTCATTTCGTATGTCCAGATTCTTTGTCGCAAAAATTTTCATGTTTTCTTTCCTTTCTCACTGACAGATATTAAAATGTGATAAATATCGAAACATTTTAATCTTATTGTTTCTTCCTTTTTTACTATAGCGAGTAAAATACGTTCTACGAGCACGTCTTAAACGAGATTTAATATTATCGGGATGTTCTCGCGAATCGTTTTTTTTTGTCCTTCAACAAATCGGTCGATGTGAGAATTTGGAAACACAGTCATTTTTTCTTTTTCTTTCATTTCTATGCTGCGGACTTCTCCAGGCTCTCGAGGATCCTCTTTCTCTTTCTTTCAAATTTTCATTTTTTGTTTTATCGATATGCGAAGTTACAATCGTAAATATTTATTTTATTACAGGATTTTTTGTGTGTTTCATCAGATCCCAAGATATTCAGGTACGTTCCTCCTGTTGCGCGCATGAAAAATCGTTGTTACATATTTTTTTCATATCCCTCTTTACAGTTAGATTTACAAGAACAATAACTTTTCGAAAAGAAGGAATCTAGGATCGTCGTAGCCCAAATCCTCATAAGAGCGAATACAACGAAAAAAACAAACAGATTGAAAAAAAGTGTATCCTTGATTCTCGATTTCTAGCGCATATCATGATTAGAAAAAAAACGTGATGGCGTAATTTACAAGACGTCGAGTTTTTCATTAGTTTTCTCTTTTCTTTTTGTTTCTCCTTGTTGACAGCCTTTGTAGCATTGAGAAAATTTTTTTTTGCTTGATCGCTGCACAATTGTTCGTAATAGTAACAACAATAATAATAATAAAAAAAATAATAATAATGATAATAGGAAACTATTACGAAAAATAAACTAAGTTTCACTTAATTGTTTTTCTCCGGCTGATCTTAACATTCTGTAAATATATCTTGTTATATTTAACAACTGCAATAAGACAATGATGTGATCTTATAATAATAATAATTAGCAATCAATAATAATCCATGTTGTAATAGCTAGACAAAAGTAGGACCACGTAAACCTTGCTCCAATGATTTATCTCTCATTTATGTTTTTCTTCCTTTTTTATTATTTCATTCTTAAATATAAGTGTTTCTTTTTTCGTTCATTATGATACAATATACAGTAGTAAAATATTTTATCGCAATTTTCGTGCTTATTTCGATTTTTTGTTTTTGTCCGCCACCTATTTTTAAGAAGAAAAGAAAAATTACAATACAATAATAATAATAATAATGAATAATAATAGTTATCAACTAATAAAACGACATACACTGAATAAGTTTTTTTCTTCTAAAAATTTGTTTCTCTCTAAAAATTAGTAAAGATATTAAGTAGCTAATAATGTTTCATCCATTTCATTTCTTTCCTTTCCTTTTCTTTCAGTAAGCAACAGAAATATATATATATATATTTTTTCGTTTTATTTCATTAAACTATACACAAAATATTCGTAATTACATATTTAACATGGTTCTCATCGTCTGGTTATATATCTATACAACGTAAATTGGAATGTGTTAACTAGTATTTACAGTAATAGTAGCCCTGCTTATTGTGCAAGTGTGAGAAAATGCAGATTTAAACTTTTTTCTTTCTTTCATGTTCTCGGATTTCTTTTTTTTATTTCTTTTTTCATAGGAAGTTCTAAGGATGCCCAAGTAGCCAGGTGCGACAATCATCCGAGCATGGATCATCAATGTTTTCCGTTAGCTTCTCTCTTAGTTGTTCTTTTTTGTCCCTAGCATCCAGGCTCGAACGTCATGTCCATTTTCTTCTTTTTTTCTCGCTTCACATGCAAATTTCACTGTCACTCAAATATGCCCATTGAATCCCTTGCAAGTAGCACGAATGACTATTCGGAGTTCGATTTCTTTTGCTTCTCATGTATTGTTTCCTTAATTTCTGTTTTTCAGTAATTTTTTTCAACTATTGTTTCATTTCTTGAATCTGTTGCTGCCGTTGTTCTCGATTTTAATTAATAACTCCCAGTATCTCAGGATTTCATTTGATTTCAGTGAGAGCAAGGCTTCAGTGGTATGCTTAAAAATAATTGCCTCTATTTATTAGAAAAATAGCTTTTACTTATTTAGACAAAAGTTGCCTGCCCTTTGACCAATATCTTCTTTTTGCTTTATTTTGTTTCGCTTTGCTTAGTGTGTCTCTGTTTTTTGTTATATCTTCATTTTAGTTATTATTTCTTTTTTGTTCATGTCGTACCACCCTTTGTACTGTTATCAAGGCATCTCGCTTACTGTTTTTCCCTGCGCTTTATGTGTGTGTTTCCTTATTCTTTTTTGCTTTCTTATTCTGGTTTTTGTTATTCTTTATTTTTCACTTCATGTCTGTTCACGCGATAAAACTGTTGCGAGGCACAAAAGATGTGACGCGCGGTGGCCTTTAATCACCAGTGGATACATCTCTAAAACTTCAACATCAAATATAGAAAATATATGTCATTATGATTTTTTTTTATATATTTAAATACATTTCTTACTTTTCCTTTCTTTTTTTTATTTTACATACACTATGAATATATGTAATTTATTTATATGTCTATACTTGATTTGTTTTTCCTTTTGTCTTTGTATGATCACTTCGCCGACCGATGAGAGACAGACATTGCTCCAATTCATTTCTTTTTGTTCCTCCGATTCTCTCTTTTGCTCTTTTCATGAAATTACTGTCCATTAGGCCACGTCCAAAAATTAATAAAAAATTTACATTTATGCAAAAAATTTGATGGATTTCTCGATTAATCCGATAGAAGTACAGTGCAGTTTATTTAAAAAATGATAATAAGATGTTTTTTTTATTTGTACATATGACTGCAATTTTTAAGAACTTCGGTTAAATTAAAGAAAATGGTAAAGTAATGTTAAATCGTTTGCCGGCCAATTGCAAAAGACATTGTGTAAAAATAGTTTACCAAATATTTATAATTCTGTCTTATGTCTATCGGATTAAACGAAGAACGAACGTAATCATTGAGATAAAATGCTGTGGGAAGAGCTTTAGATTTCTTTCCTTTTGAAAAGTCGCTCAATTTTTGGGCATGACGTGATGCTCAGTACATTCACAATTTCTTTCATGTTTTTCGCTTCCATGTTCGAGTGCGAGCAAAAAAGAGCGAAGAGCCGCACCGGCGCGTTTCAACTTGGTCCGATTACCAAAGTGGCTCTTGCTCTCGTTTTTTTCTTCCTTCAAGATACTTTTGAGGATTCGTTATCTTTTTTTGCGTATAGTAAGGGTAAGAAAAGAAAATTGTCCAACTTGCGATTTTTTCTTGTGTTTGAAGAAGACTTGGGGAGGATATTCAAGGAGGGAGAGGGAAAATGAGAATTCACCGGTGTCACGAGCCAATATACCGATTCCCTCGGTAAAAAACTTACGCTTTTCTCACTCAGACAAATGGCCACTATTCGATACTTGAACCGAGCTGACTCTTGTTTCTCATCTCTCCTCTCAATTCGTCGAGATCCAAGGAGCCCTGAACGACACCGGCGCATACGTTTCTCTCGCGAGTGAGTCAATATTCACTCCGCTACATTGAAACATTAGGAAACCTTGATCGTTTCATTTCCTCTTTGCGTGAAGCATCTCCATGAGAAGCGTCTGCGTCGGAGCTCCACCGTTGCAATGCTTCTGATAAAGATGATCCTCCCCTCTACTCGCGACCACGTGGATCTCCGGTAATACTGCTAACAGCTTGTTGAATTTTTCCTGCAATAAAGAAATGCATTTTACTCTCCATTCTCAAGGCTTATTTTTGGCAGTAAACGGACGAGGGTCGCTCGTAAGATGCAAATTCCACTCACCGGTATCGACGGATAGCACGTCAATGTGTAATCCAAAAGTGCCTGCTGGACTTGCTCATGACCCTCTTGCACGTGTTTTTTGTTTACTAAACCACGCACATCTATAAAAAAATTCTTTCGTTAGTATCTTCCTATTTGGAATATAGATTGCGTTTGATTTTGACAGTGAACGCTCTTAGTGTACTCACCGTGATTGAGAAGCATAAGAAATTTTATGCATATGTAATCTGACAGATCGAATTTCAGTTCTTGTAGCTTCGAAGAGAGATCGTTGAAGAGATCTGCCAGGGAAGGTACACCGAGTAGGCCGAGACAGAGGAGATCAAACTTTTGGCCGTTGTGAAGCGTCGTCTCGTCCGGTAAGTTGTTGTGTAACCTTTGATGGAGATGATCGAGTACGAGCATGTCCGACCAAGAGTGCTGTAGAAGCTTCATTTGGTCATCAACCTGTCAAACAAATAAATATTTTATTTACACTTGAAAACAAATCGTAGTGAAAAATTCTCTACAGTTAAAAAAATGTTTATATGTATATGTGTTCGTTGTAATCCTAACATTTTTTTCCTACAAGTCTCTTGAAAGTCATGAGTAAATTTGGAATCGGTGAAAGGTAAAAAAAGATTGCAAATTATTATGCCAGGCAATCTTTCCTTCCCTTAGCCCTCTCTTTGGGACGGCAACGGTAACCTAGAAACGTATCTTGTTGTGACCCAGATATGAGGCGATGCTTGAAATCATTCAGAGATTGTGCAATGCAGCCGTCGAGCTGCTGCCGCTGCTACTTGGTTACCTCACATCCCTCCTCCTTGTACGCGAGGCCTATAACAGCAGTGCCGTACACAGCTAGCAAAAGGCCGATTCCTATCGAGAATAACGAGTTGGCATTCTTGCTCTTTGACTATTTCTTTGCATTCATTAACAAAAAATAATTTTTCATGACTGTACGAATCTTTTACGAGTTTCAAGATAAGCAAACAAAATGAAATTTGACAACTAACAAAACCTTTTTAAAAAAGGTGAGTACAATTTCTCATGACTTTTCAAGCAACTAATGTAGTATTTACGACGATGCAGACGAAATTGAACGGTTTCTAGTGAATAGCAAAGATTGTCGCGAAATTCTGATGAATCCTTATATCGCAAAGACGGGAAATTTTTTTATAAAATTCCAAAAGATTCGAAAGTCGAAAGTGTTGGAATTAAAAATTGAAATGAATCACGTTGCTGAACATTATTGGTCCACCCGTAAACGAAAAAAAACTCAATGTGTTAGAATATTTTATGTCAACGAGACTGATCTATAATTTTAACGAGGTTGGTTAGCCTCATTATTATTTCTATCTGAGCTCTGAAATTTACGTGTGTATGCATAGTGATTATATACAAAATCCTCAAGAGAACCGTGAATATATTTTGCATCTGTACCTCTCGCACTCGGGCAGATCGTACACGATGATAATAAAATAAAACGTTAGGGGGAAAGAACGTGTACGCACCTTGAGATCTTTGAAGAAAACGGAATTCCTCGCCCAGTCGACCTGCGAGAAGAGATTCTGATCGAGGACTTTGCACATGAGTTCGAACAAGTCAACCTCGCATTGATTGTACGTCTGGTTTTGTAGCAAACTGAAGAGCGAGGCTTGCCACTCACGATCGTCGACGGTCTGGACGAAGTCTCTGATCATCGGACTAGTTTTCAATGTCCCGGGGTTCGATACTTGTTGACCACCGAGACCGACACCGACGCCGACACCGCCGACACCGACACCGACACCGCCGACACCAACACCGACGCCGACGCCACCTACGGTGCCTCCGGCGCTGGTCGCTTGGCCGCCCTGACTCGAGTGCTCGCCGAAGCTGAACGCTTTCGGGCTGGACGTCGTCGAGTTCGCGGCCCAAAGCTTGCTATCCAGACTTGGATTTGGGTTGTAGAGGTGATTGCCCCCGGTTATCGCCGTCTGGGAGGAAGGTGCGATCATCTGATGTTGTCCAGCACCACCGCCGCCGCCTCCTCCTCCTCCTCCGGCACCACCGCCACTTCCGGTCCCGCCGGGTTGGCTCGTCACTAGTCCAGCCGCGACTGCTGCTGGCGATGGACTCGAATCCGGTGAGGACGTTAGACTCGATACCTGCGGTATCTGGATTTCTTGCTTTATGTGTAGAAACGGCGTCACCGAGGATGGATAACTCGAGGGATCTCCTAAACTTCCTCTTATCGTCTGCAACGCCAATTGACGCTGCCGGAGCAGCTGCAGCTTTCTCGCTCTGTCTCGCTTGTACATCGGTCCGAATTTGTTCCTTCCGCCGCGCATCCTATCCGCTCGAACAGCTGAAACCATTCAAGGAAGATTTTTATTATTTCATCCTTCATTTATTTCACTTTATTCTATTATCAATCATTTTTTTCCAATCACTCCAATTATTATTTTCCTTTTTCAATTTTTCATTTCTCCCGATACGTATTTTTTAACAATTAATTTGACAAAAAACATTCTAATCTTTTTCCGACATTGCAAAAGTATATTCAAAATAATTGAGAAAGCATTCGTCTTTTTGTTTTCAGAATCGCGTGACATTGATAGATTACGAAATTCAATTTTTTTGATGGGGAGAGAGAGAAAGAGAAAAATCGTTCAGGAATGCGATAGATTTCGTTGGAAGGACAGCAAAATGTCTGTATTCGTGAATCCGCCGTTGTGTAAGTCAGAATGCACGAAGAAATGAATTGCAATGCGTTAAAAAGGAAATCATGTTTTATTTGGATTCTTCTTTACGCGTTTCCTCTGATTCGTTCTCGTCTTCGGTTCGTTCGTCTCCCACGTAGGCAAACCATTCATTTCCGTTGCCCGAAAAATCTTTTATTTTTTCAAACTGCCAATCTGAATTTCTGCGTCTTTTACTCCCATATATCGCGGAGATTATACAATTATTTAAATTTTTTCAATTTCTCCGTTCTCGCGAGAACATCCGATACCCGCTTGTCCTCGAACTAAATTCTCTCTTCGCTGCATGGTATAATGAATAAAAGAGAGAGAGAGAGAGAGAGAGAGGGAGAGAGTTAGAGCGAATGAACGATACATTGTAATTTCAATCGAGCGGCTTCGGCAAGCGTATGGAACGGGTGAAAAAAAAATAGAGTTTGAACGATCGGCACAGCCTTGATGGCGTTCCGTAAGGTCGGATAGCGTGTTGTCTCGATTCAAGAATAGAATTCTTGTACAGAATGAATATCGCGAAGGCGGAAGCTGCGGGTAATTACACGGAAGCGATTCAAAGATTTTCCCACTTCCGCTTAATCTCAATTTCACGAAAACGAGAGAAATGGAGCGTTCCCTTCAGGAGATTCGATTTATCCTCCGAGAGAGGAAGCGTCGGACGAGCGATTTGACGTGGAATTGTAAAAGAGAGAAAAACAAACGGGCGATACTCTCAGGAACACAGAGGTGTGATTGATTCTCGTGTGGAAAGAAAAAAGTGAGAAGGAAAAATAAAATAAAGGATGATAAACGAAGAGAAGAAGAGAGAGAGAGAGAGAGACCGATTAGAGGAGAATCCCGAGATCGCGAAAGGGTTCGAGAGTCCTTGAAGGAACTGGTTGATCTATAAATATATATTTAATAGCCTGCATCGCGATGCGGGACGCAAAGTGTGTCAAGGCCCGAAGTCTCTCCCTCCTCGGCCCCTCCCCGCGACGAAATCCCCACTCTCGCTTATCTCGCCAGTAGTCGTAGACTTGGCTCGGTCAGGCACGCTCCCACACATAAGGCAACGAATGAAACACCCGGGCATGCCTCCTTTTCACTCAAAATACGCGAAACCATTTTTTTCTTTCTCTACGTTTAGCGATTAATCCTCTCGCCCGAACGATACTTTCGATCTTGCACTGAAATTATTACCTCTGCTCCAATTATCCGCGGGCCAACCGCGCATCGTCGGCTCCTTTCTCACTTAAAATTCTGACGAATATTCCCACCTTTTTGTTTTAACCGCTCGGAACTATTTTCAAATAAGGTTTCGTCGATCGGTGATTTGCCGATCATTGGGAAATCGTCGTGCACTCGTGTTGCAACGTGCGACTAAAAATTCTACAAGCATGCAAAGTGGCCTACAGGGAGGAGATAAATAAGTGTGTCGAGGCCGCGAGCTTCCTTCCGGCTGTGGTAAAGAGACGAAAAAAAAAAAAAATGGAGTCGCCGTCTCGCGAGGATTTTGATGAAAAAGGGAGGGAAAGATATTCCGACGAGACGCGCGGACGCGTTGCACACCCGAGGATCGGGAGTGGAAAAGACCTTGTTCGTGTCGTACTTGCTCATTCCGCGAATGTACAACGAATGTGCCTCGTCCTGATGGAATGAGTCAATTTTTCGCAGCTCGATGAGAGATCCACCAAGAGCGCGAACGCGACCAAAGCCAATTAATGCAAATTCGTCTCTCTCTCTCTCTCTCGTTTGTAACAATTCTCGCTCCATACGTGCGCGCTGGCTTCTCTACGTGTACGTCGAGTGCAAAACCAGTACAAATTGGCGAGTACCAGAAACGAGAAAGAATCGCGCTGAAAAGCCGATATCGAGGACACGATGAAAAAAAGGGAAAGAAAAAATAAACGTAATCGAGAGGCAAAATAAAATTTTTCCGTACATTTTCTCGGCATATCTTCGTTTTTCTTTGCGGCTCGTGAAAAATTGCGTCTCGCGAGAAATCGTTCGGGAAAGTGTATTTTTAGTCAAGTGCGTGCGGGAAAAACGGCGTTTACTATTTTCGGGTGCGAAAGTCGATGGGAGCTGTGAGAATATCGAATCTTCTGGTGTTTTATAGCACTTCGATGTGCAGGATGAAAGAAAACGCGTCTTCTCGCTCGACGACGACGTCGACAGGGGCGAGGAGCGCGCACAGAGCGCGGGGTCCCTCTCGAGCTCGAAAGTGAAAGGAGGTTGAATCGCGCGCGAGCGCTGTCGGTCGACACAACAACACACACGCGCGCCCATCCATTTTTGCTCCGTTTCCCTCCTCGCTTACTGCCGTACGACCAAAGCACCGCACCGTAATTCCTCGATCCCGTGCATCGCGCTCGCTCGGCTCGATTCATGCGATTCCGAACACACATACGCGACGTGACGGAGCCTTTTTTTAACTCTGCTCGCAAAAATCTTCTCAAATAATTCCCAACTTTGGGAAAATTCACTTAAAAAAAATCACAACAAAATCTTTTATTCGAACAGAAAAAAAATTGGTTCGAAAGATGGACAATATCGCGAGATTATCGCGATAATAGAAATTCGCTGACCTTTGATCGAGTATCGAGATAAAAATAATAATGAAATCCCAATCAGTCCACGGACATTTGCAAATTCTCGACCTTGCGAGTAAGAAAACCTTCGAGTAGATAATTTGGGAGTGAGAGTGTGAGACATACAAAGGAGAGAAACGGATTAAATCTTTTTTCTGCTTTTCCCGAGTCCCGAAGACGAAGGTGCTAGATGATTTATTTTTGTTCCATTGCATCGGGGTGCGATATACGGGAATTTATACATGTACATAATATATGTATATATACATAGACCTGCAGACGTGTATGAGTTTATAACGCCGTCGAGATAGAAAAAGTGGGTCACGGGGTCAAGCGAGAAAACACCGAGCACTCGAGCCCCCGACGCGACCTTGCGATAATACGCGAGCTATATACGCGCTTCTGTACGTCTATATACGCGAGCGGTGTGCACGTTATATCAGTGACGTCATCACGGGGATACCGCCAGGGAGAGATTCCCGCAATATTAAATTGTTTAGTTAAAGTAATGAAGTCCCATCGCCCAGTATCCATCCACTGGATGGTTATTTATTTATAACCTGTTTAAATTCATTTTTAATTATCATTACCGCGTTAACATTTATTTACAAAATTATTGAGCATTGTTTTTCGGTGGTTTGTGGGAATGAGAATAGATTTTCCATGAAGAATAGCAGAGAAGGTTGAAAAATAAATTTTAAATATTAAAAAAATTGAAGCATGCATCGTTTTGTTTAATATTTGGTTATACTGAAGTGGTCGTCGAAGTTTTTTCTCAGCCTATCGAGACAATACTCGTTTCTTTGTTTGATAATAAGTTAAGTAATTTTTTACGAAAAGAATTGCGCCCTTTTAGTTTGGCACAAATCGTCGACTCGCGTTAAGATATCGAATGACGTAAATTTTGTTGGTATTAGCCATAAAAAAGACGAGGACCCGGTATGGCAAGATCCGATGGAGTTTTCTTGCTTGAGGAGGCCTCCGTGCGCACGTGAGAGCCCACCGTGACTACTTAACCAATCGGCGCGGTTCACCTAGTCGGAAAGTCCCTCTCTATCCTCTCTGGTTATACGCGATTTACTGGAGCGAATAATGACGACGCTGCCAACCGCGTTTTTAATACGCCAACGCACGTACCGAACAACGCGAGAAAATACAAATTTACGCATGTTTATTTTTTTTCTCCTGCGTTTAAATAAATGTCGAGAAAAATCATCTCATAATTGCATCGATATTTCTATCGAATACACCTGGATAAATAAATTAAAAACTTGGAATATTATGAAGCTTTCGTGAAAAAATGCATCTGTCGTGATTTTTCATTTTTTTTTATTTCGAATGCATTGAATTTCGAAGCTCGATCCAGTCACAAAGTAGGCGAGAATATCCGCGTTCTTTAGTAGACAGGACATTACTCGCTTTTCCCTCTCTATGTCTCTCTCACTCTCTCTCTCTCGCATCTTTGTGTCTCTGTCTCCCCCTCACAATTTTTTCTCTTTAAACTTTTTCCGTGGCAAAATTTTCTACGAACCATTTTTTGTACTCATTATATTTATGCATTATTTGAAACCCACTGCATTACTATACACTAGATGATGTTTGTTATTTTTGTTTACGAAATTTTCTGTTTTTCAGACAGACACGGAAAAAAAATTTTTTTTACGCCGTTATTAATTTTGCTTATCTCGCAAATGTTTGCGTCGACTATCTTGAAAGTTACTTTGATAGAGTAAAAATGAATTCGGATAATTTAATAAATGTTCGCTTCGTTCTTCATCGAGTTTGTGTTTCAGGCGAACTGGAAAAACAAAATTTCTGCATGTACATTGAAAATGTAGATATACTAATGGAAGGCCTGCGAGACATTACACAATTGCATGGCTTATACTCTAACCTTTTCCCCACTCAATTTCGTACTGGCACTCTTTGAAGCCTGTTCCCTGAACGACGGAGCGGTGTGTCTCTCGTGTGGCCAATAAGCGTATAAAATAATACTACGGCGTGTGTAGACGTTGACGAGAGACACGGACGTTCGCGAGCGACCAAGGTGTCGATGTGTTTTTCTCGCGTCGAGTCACTCAGGCAAAAGCCAGGCCAGGCCCAGGTACAAACGTCACCGACTCGCTTACCCCTATAACTACAATCTACCTGAGTACCCGTAAAAAAACTAAACTCGCATTTTTTTCGATGGATATTCCTCGCTTTCTTAAAACATTTTTTACCAATTCTCGATTTCTTACTACACTTTCCAATTCTCTATTTTATTTCGCAGTCGAACGGTGACTCCTGAAAAGATATTGAAGTGATGAACCTATCGACTAAACGATTTGCAAAGTGGAAAAAGAATTTTTTGTATGCCTTACTAAACATTTGCTGCGATAATTAAATTTTATTTAGTCCTCGATTAACGTTTGTTTTCATAAATTTCAAGATGGTGAGTTCGTTGCGTGAAAAAAAAGGAAAATTTGAGTACAAAAAATGGTCGTTTATTCATTACATAATGTTTTTTGTGCGTTTCTCGCAATGAAAGTTTCGTGGGGGAAGGGGGAAGCCTTGTCGATGATCCCTTGACAGAGCTTCGATATCCAAGAAGACTTTTACGAACTTTCAGCAGCTAAGAGAGAGAAAAAATGTTGGGCGAAGAGGGACGAGGGGTAAACGGTCAGTTCACGATAGCTCAACATCTCGTTAGCTCATTGTAGCTCTCACTTTTACGACCTGTAAATATACTATTCGGGTGATTCGAATGTATACCAAATTTTTTGGTATTCCCTCGAGGTACTGGCAACCTTTGCTCAACACGAAAACGAGAGAGACGGCGAATACGAAGGAGTAATAAAAGTGGAGAAAATGGGAAAAAGATTTCCATCTCGGAGAGAAAAGGTGCACAACATCAGTGTGCCACGTGGACTAAATTATACTTATTGAAAATATTTTCGAAACTTTATATTCTGATTTATGACGTAAAAGTTGGAGATATTTTCTTATTAGTTAATACATTTTGACAGCGAAAAACGACCAGATCAGCTTTAAAAATAAAGGCGAACAAAACTCAGCACTATTTCTTTTTTCATTTTGAAAACGACTGAAAAATTCGTATTCGTATCTGCTGTATCAAATCCGAATTCAGAGAATATTACTAAAATCAATAAATAATTGTTTTTACAGACATCACTTGCGCTAATTGAAAAATTCTATTGATTTAAAATTATATTGTATGTACAGAAATAAGAAAATTTGTTTAAAAGTAGTGAATCATTAAAAATAATACCAAAATGATTTTCTATAGATTCTATGCACGTGAAATAAAATTTATGATTTTGCTGTAACTATTTTTTGATCATATTAGATTATGTGTTGAGTAAACGGAAAGATTTTTCTCAAAAAAAAAGTAAAAAAATAATATTTTCCATAAGTTACACAGATCATAACAAGATATGAAACACATTAAAAAGATTTTGATACAAAGTTAGTAACTAGTTCATTTTTACAAAAAGTGGTAGAATTTGTTTATTTCAAAATAGAGTTAGCAACCATATAATCGATCAAAAGTTGTGTACAGATATTTGACAAAGTAATGAAAAAGGCAGTCGAACATAAATGCATGGTGAAAAAGGCAGTAAAAAATGGTTCGTTTTTATTCGACCTCAAGGAGGCCGGGCGGGGATTATCAGCGAGAATGACCCAGATACAAGGAGTGAGAAAAAGATAGAGGGAGCTCGACAATTTTGCTCGTCACTGAAACATCCAATTTCGAGGCCAAGGTTAATGTCAAGGTTGATTCTATCGTATATGCAATTCTTGCACATGCACACTCTCTTTAGGATCGAAGGGCTCATCCTGGGTATTTATCACCCCATCAGTCATTCGTCACGATCTTGCAGGTTAAAAAAGACGCAACGAATGAGACGATCAATTCGACAGTTCTCCCTTCAATGAAATAGAAAAATAGAAAAATACGGATCCAATTGTCCGAGACCGAAAAGAATAAAAAATGAATAAAAATTAACAAAAAAATGCCTCACACTTCCGAGAGAAATTGAAAATACTCTTGAAATGAGGGAATACGAATTAAGGGGCCTCGATACCAAAAATGAAAATGATAAAAGTGAGAGTACTATTTTTTTAAATTTTCGTCCTCATATTTATAGAGTAATGGAATGATAAAAATCTTTTTAAACACATAGGTATACACGCCGTGTATAAGAACGTATTTTTTGTCAACTATTGGGATTGGTGTTACTTTTGGGGTGCGAGAGATTTAAAAAATGTTGTCAAGGTCAGTGTCTTGATCCTATTGAAAATATTTTGCGATCGAAAGCTTCAGCAGTCAATGACTTGATGCATTTAATTCAATTACTGTGCGTTTATATACTTCACGCTCCATTTGGCAGGAAACTTTATACTCAATCTTCAACGTGTATCAAATCATAGATTAAGATATGGCAACGTGTAAAGGTATTTGCCGATATTCAGATGAACGCATCTGTGAGAAATTCTCTGATTTATCAAATTACTCATTGCACGTCGATTTTTAAATATTTTCAACTCCTAATTTATTATCAACTCGATTTTATAAAAAAAAGTTCATTCCGATGTTGAAATCAGAAAAAAAATTAGGTAAATGAACAAATACCGGCAATTTTTCAAATTTTTCTCAGAAGAACATTTTTTATTCGAAGCTCATTTTTATCATTTTTACTCAGACACAAGCGCGGACTCGTTAACGCATTTTCAGTGTACGTAGCTGGTGAACGATAACGCGATCGTTTTAGAATTATTACGCAAAGAATTGCTGCACCGTCGCGAGCACTCGAAGTCAACGCACATTTCTTTTTTTCTTTCTTTTTTTCCCCAATGCGTATTACATACGTGAGTTTTGGCCAGCGCGCCTTCCACACAATACAAGTATGCAAAAAAAACGTATATTATATATAAATAAAGCGTGAATCTATATCTATCTCGTGAGCTCGTAAGTAAATTGTGTCCACGTCGAATGCCGCAAGTTTTTAATGCGATTGGATACAACAGATACATACAGGTAGATTCAGAAAGAAAGTTCTCAAGAAAAGCAAAAAACAAAAGCACCCAAAACAACATGATTTCGTCACATAGACTGAGAGAAATGTATTTACCATTCGATTAAAAGAAAATGCTGCGAAAAACATTTCTCTTAATTGATGTAAAATAAAATTTAGTTAAAAAACACGACAAATTAGTTCAATTGAAGAGATTTTAATGACATCAAATTTTGATCTTAGCCGGTGAACTTGTTCTTTTGAATCTAATTGATGTTTTGAAACATATTCTTTGTGGAAAATCCTGTACAGAGGTAATGCACGATTCCGTAGCGTTTTATGGAGTTTCAATGTTGTGCTTGCCTTGGTTGGAAATAGTGGAGGATACGAGTGGGAGAGAAGGAGGAGGAGGAAAAAGGGGGTGGTGGGGTGGGACAGGAGGTGGGAGGTAGGTTGCGATGGGCTGGAGGGGATGGAGCAATTGCTCTCTACGGGACTGCTGGTCGCGATCGGTATTTACAGGTTTAACGCGACACTCTCGGCTTCGTATTTACTTCGTTACACGTAACCCACGTGCACGCTGTATAATAATACCGAGACAAAATTACGACGACAACGACGAATGTATAGTGAGGATCAGGCGTGCCTCTCTCTCTCTCCTTTCGCTATCTATGTTCCATTCTCTAACATCTCTTTCCGAACACGACGCGTCCATTTCACTTTCGATTATTCAATACGATCCACAATATCACGAATTCGGGAATTCGTCTCGTTTCGTTTTTTTGGTCGTTAGCTCGAAGGATATCAACATGTGATTTAATAAAAGTTTGCAAGCAATTATCGAACGTAATATTCAGAATGCAGAAAGATGCAATTTGTAGGATTGAAAATTGTTTTATAAAAAATGTATTTTTTCGACAGCGAAATATGGAAAAATTTTTAGACTTTTATTTTTCCGAACAATTTAGTTTATTATGTTTTTTTTGTACAAAGATGACGATTTTTTTTTCTCATAACGAAAGAACCCTGGCAATTTGTGAGTGAGGTTCGGGCTCCGCGCGGGAGCGCGTGTGTGTTGCCTCTTTGGAAAGTTTTCTGAGTTGGGCAATCGACGCGTTCGCGAGGCATACAGGGTCTCTCTCTCTCTCTTTCGAAGCAGAGACCACGCTTCGTCCACGATATTAAACCGTTCAAGCATCAGGATCGCGAGAACTCGCCTCAATATGAGAAAGAAAAAAGGCTGCGAAAGAGAGAGCAAAAGTTGTAGACGCTAAAGTTACACAGAAAAATTGCGACAACTCCAGAATGCGTGGCGTTTCTTTTTTCATTTGTTCCTTTTTCCTCTTTAATAGGCAAAGGCTCGTGCATACATAAAAAAAAGTAAGCCCCGTTTCTCTGACGTCGAGAAGAAGAAAAAAAAGAAGGAAACTAAAAAGGGAATTATTAGCTTGTGGAGGTCCCTGTCGGGCCTAGACCCACTTTTCACGACGTTTACACCCACAACACGTATAAAACGCTGTATATCTCTCCGCTAAAAATCTAGACTTTCCGCTAATAAAAAAAGTTTATCTTCATTTTTTCGGCTTACTCCTTGCTACTCTGAGGAAAAATAGACTAGATATAAACTGCCCAGAGCCTAAAAAATGTCTCGAACGTTTGTAATAATAATTGAAGAGATTTTGAAAAAAAAGTATCCGACGGTAAAAAATGTTTTTTTCGAGATGCGAGGGAAGAAAAGTGAGAGCTGGTCGATGCTCGCGTACGTAATGTGGGCACGATCGATTCGTGTATTATGTGATCGAAGATTATGATTTTCGGGCTGAGTCTCTCGGATGTGGACACTGTGAGAGTTACGTGTATATACGAAAGAAAATACTGCAGAGAATTTTCGAAATGAGCGGTAAAGAGTAAGAAGAACGACGAGAGGATGAACGCGGAGGCGAAATTCATCTTCCTCGCTTTTTATTCCTCGCTCGATGTCTCGCGAACGGCTGAAAGGGACCGGAAGTGACATCACCAGGGGAACGGAGAATCGAGAGAATAAATATCCGTGCACAATGGAACAAAGATAATCGTTGTTTTCCACATGTGAGAAAGGGAGGAAAATGCGAATAGATTATTTTATTCTTCAAATATTTCGGTCGCTTTTTTCTTTCCGTCTCTCGCTGTGACATTTTCTCGCCTTTTTTTTGCGAAAAATAAACGGATGCTCGGAAGGAAGGAAATAGCGCGTATCCTGGATGTTGGCGCGTTAAATATCTCGTGTAATCTCATTATATCGACACATTGATACGCAGTCGTCACGAGTTCTTTCCGTTACGATATAGATGAAAAAACGCTAAAGCTCGCGATTGCAATTGAGTACAGTTGAATCACGATATTCACATTTTGTCGCGAGATTATTAGCAATAAAAGTTATTTCCGAGGAGAAGGGGAAACAAAGATTCCGAATTTTTCACCGATAGCTTTATGCTTTGGCATATATGGAATGAAAAATGAAAGAAAGCGATAAAAAAGATTTAAGTAGACTGACCTTCGAGTTTCATGCCGACCTCGAGGCACTTTTGGAATCTGCAGAATGGACATCTCTTCCTTTGTGTCTTGTCGATATGGCACGATCTCTCGGCAACGCAGGTGTAGACCTTTTTGTTTTGGACGGTACGTTTGAAGAAGCCCTTACACGATTCGCAAGTAAGAAGTCCGTAGTGATAACCGGAAACTTTGTCTCCACAAACAGGACACAGTTCCTCAATAACGTCCTTCGTGTCCGGAAAATCGAGGGGACCGGGCACGCTTCCGGTAACGATGCCAACCTGGCCAATTCCAGGATGGCAAACATTACCAGCGGCAGCAGCAGCCGCGGCCGCTGCTGCAGCGAGTACAACACCGGTGCTACCAACACTCGCGCCACCGACTACGCCACTCCCGGAGTTACCACTAGCAGGACCGTTGTTCGTTACCGAATTGTTCGGGGCGCCAGCGCCACTGTTATTACCGGTCGAATTATTAGCCCTGGAAACTCCATTGCTTCCTTGACTACTGCTGTTGTTGTTGTTGTTGCTACTACTGTTGTTATTATTGTTGCTACTACTGTTGTTGTTGTTGTTTACCGGGTAACTTCCGGAATTGTCAATGCTTCCAGAAGTACCGCAAGCACCGTTTCCTCCACCTCCGCCTGAGCCTCCCCCGCCGCCACCTCCACCCCCTGTCGGTGAAAAGAGACACGTATACACCTTTTTGTTACTGCACGGCGAGCTGTTACGCTTGAAAAAACCTTTGCACGACTCGCAAGTGAGCAAACCGTACTGATAGCCGGACATTTTGTCGCCGCACATTGGGCAACGTTCCTCGAGGGCAATCGCGTCGAAGAAAGCGGATTCAAACCCGAGAACATTGTTGCTCGAGGCCTGAGTCTGCTGTTGTTGCTGCTGCTGCTGCTGTGAGGAGGGAGCGTTCTGTCCATTACTATTGTTATTATTGTTATTATTATTGTTTGTCGGGTTTTGGACGTGGGAGGACGACTGGAGGCTCGTCTGACTCTGTTGGCACATGCTCGAGGGTGGACTCTGCGCGCAACTGACGTAAGACGCGCTGTAAGGGGATTGGGATTGTTGTTGTTGTTGTTGTTGCTGCTGCTGTTGCTGCTGCTGTTGTTGTTGCTGTTGCTGCTGCTGTTGGGCTCCTGTCGGCCCGTGGGGACTACCCTGCGGACTGAGATGAAACGGCGACATATTCAGGGATATCAGGCCCGCATGCTGCTCCATCTCAACTAACATATCACTCCGCCACGCGACACCTCTTCCAGACGAGACTCCTCTTTGCGATTAACGCTCTGATAACGGAACAAGGAACGCGAACCGCTCTTTCCTGTCATGTAGACTAACTTTTTCTCTCTTATCTTTCCCTTTCTTGTATTCAATAATCCGACGCCGCAATTGTTCTAAACTATTGATTCATTCTCTCCCTCTATATGTCAATTATTTCCTAATCCTTTCGTGACACCGAATTCCTGCTATCGTGTTTTCGTTGCGTTATTATAATCCCGAATAAATTCGGAGTCGAATGCGAAACGGAGTTAAAACTCGCAACACTAGAATGATGGAAAGTACAATAAAGTCGAATGGTTGGAACAAAAAACAAAGTACTTTCTCATTAATATTGAGTCACCCAACTCCTTCGTCATAATATTGGACCGGATCAACCGAGATTAATATTGTTTTTTGACCACGTCCGTAACATTGTTATGCACTTATTTCGGAGCTGTTTTTCTTTTATTTCTTCCAAAACGCGAGTCACCAATTCTCACTCTGGGCAATCCTGATGCTCAGTCCCATTCAACAGCGGACAATTAAATAAACAATGAAAAGGAAGAAAGTAATGACGATGCTTCCAATCACTTAATCGCCTTCGAATATCCTCAAAATCCTTATCCTCACTGCAATCCAATAAGCCGAGAAGGTTATTTCACAAGATTTTCACAAATACTCATGATTTACTTCAAACGCAATGAGCGACCACTCGCGAACATTTCACAGATACACACAAGCGTATATAATTATCGTTTTGTTTTTTTTATTTTTCTTATATATTGCTCGAATATCCTCGACTAGGCAACTGGAGAAAGGATTACGGAGGAACAAATTTATTTATCGAAAAGAGTAAATGACGATATACGAGAGCACTGAAAACTCGAATATTTTCACGCGAAAGTTTGAAATTCTCGATAGTACACTCGCGATTAAATTGATGCGTATTTTCGGCAGAGACGCGTGAATAAAGTTATATATAGATAAAGGGAAAGATATAGATACAAGAGTCGCGAAAAACGGAGAAAATCGGCGGACAGTAATGTCAATGATCATAAGAAGCCTTGGGAAAAACAAGAGCGCGCGCGACCGCAACCTGACGGCTCGGCAATCTGCGTGAGACTAGCGCTGTCTTCTCGCCTCGTTGCTCTCCTGAAGGGCCCGCCCTCTCGTGTCTCTCCCCCTTGCGCCCCGTGCGCCCCCACTCCACGACGAAAAAATCCCCCGCCGCTTCGACATCGGTACCGCTGTCTCCGCGCCGACAGTATATATCGCCACAAGCGTCGTCTCGCTACCGCCGCCACCAGTACGTGAACGCCCTGCCGAATGTAGCGGCAACCCGAATGTAGCGGCAGTCCGAATGTACATCCGACTCGAAAGAGAGATCGGCTCTCATCCCTCTCTTCCCGTTTCACCCTATTCCACCCTCTCGTCACATTCTTCCGACTAAACTTCCGAGGAAATGCACGAGAATGAGGAAAAGCGCTCTCCCGTACACCAAAAGCTTTGCCGATAACGACCGGGAGATTGAGTGCCCGGACAAATGAATAATCAGGATGCTCGCGAAAGGCTTTAAAAAGCTCGATCGTTTTGAACTACCATTATTTTTCCCATTCAGTCAGACAAACGCTGAATTTTTATTCAGAGAAACTTTGGGCACCTCGAAACTTTCACCGAAAATTCATGAGAGTATCGACGAACCGGTATTCCAAACTATGGCAAATCAACGGAGGATGATAGCGTAATTATTATATGAACCGGTTGGATAATTGTTTTTTGTTTTTCGTTGTTTATCGCTTGTGGCACAGATATTCCGGTGGTCGCGAGCCGCGCACACGGACACGCGTCAGCGAGATCGCGGCTGAAAGGTGCGTTCGTGTACGCTCGTTTACCGAGAGTGAGAAGGAGGAGAAGGGGAGGAGAGGAGAATCGAGCGAGAGAGAAACAGAGAGAGAGCGAGAGAGAGGTATTACCTCCGGGAAGAGCGAGAAGGAGCGCGAGAACCGCCACGGAATAAGTGAAAGTGATTCAGCGCGGGCAGCACAAACGGGAGAGCTCGGTATGCCGAGTACGAGACAACCACCAGGTGGAGGAGGCGCTCGGGGAGTAATAGCAAAAGTGAGAGAAAGATATAGACGAAGAGAAAAGGAGACGTTGAAACTAATGCAAGAGCGAGACAAAATTGATACGACGGATGGCCGCCAAGTGACGCTCGCGTCGCCGGCGCGAGAGAGACGAAGCGCTCCGAGCGTCCGAGCGCGACGAGGACGGGGAGCATTGACGAGCCGGGAGGCGAGAGGAAGATTTAAACGAACCTCGAGAGCGGGGATGACCTACTTACGGAACCAGGTCTATGTCGGCCGTAAAAGTATTGTCCCGGTCGCTTCACATCGAAGCGAAAAAGCCCGGAGCGCGCAAACGTGTGTGTAACGCTATATACTACATGGGAGTTTGCGTGCGACTCGATCCTTCTCGCACACATCTCGGCCCGAGCCGGGAGAGCTCACCTTTTCTCGCTATCGCACGTGCTTTTCACTTTTATCATCGGTTACATATTTTTTACATCGCGTGAAAGAATGCTTCATTTGTATATTAAACTGTTTTAAGAAAGTAAAAACATCATCAAGCACAGAATATGCATTTATTAATTATGTATTTGCCTATACATCGCATATTTATTTATTTTCTTATTTACGGAGCTTGGGAAAACTTCTTTGTCGTAAATCGTAATCGATTGGTTTAGCGCGATTACCCCGAATGGGAAGGAAAGAAAAAACGAAAGAACCGCCGGGTGAGAAAAAATGATGCCAGCGATATATAACAATCGAAAATTTAAATTTATTTTTATTTTTAGCTCGCAGAGTACACGACACGTAAAGTAACGTGCGAGTGTGCATGATAAAGCGCGTTAAATTTTCGTGTGTAAATTTAATGTATATCAACGTTACGTATTGAGGGATTGAATGGACGGGAAGGAAAAGAGAAATTTTTTTTTCCTTCGTAACGTGGGGGTGCGAGGTCGTTTTCTTCTCTCTTTCCGTTCCTTCGCTCTCACCTTCCTATATTTCATATCGCGGCCGAATATCCGCGCGATCTTTCTCTCTAAGTAGGTCGTCCCTTTTCTCTTGGCTCGCCAGACATCGGCGAGAGTGAAGAGAAAATAAAAAGAACGATGGAATGAGAAAGAAAGAGAGAGAGAGGGTGAGAGAACGCGATTCGCTCGAACTGGCATTCCTGAACCCAAGATTTTCGGAATGTTCTCCATAATTGAGTAAACATATTGTTGTTAACTTTATCGACGAGAGGGGAAAAAAAATAATGAGCTCACCTCGAAGAAATCGCGTGTCAAAAGTTAAAGAGCGAGAAGAAAAGAATTTGTTAATTTCTGCTATATATGGGGCAATATAATGATGATAATAATAGGATTACGAAGAAATGAGAATCGCAAGGCTGATGAAAGAAGAATAAGAATAAGAGAGGAAAGAAGACGAAGAACAAGGAATAAAAGGCGAGGTATCGATATAATGAAAAAAGGAAGCCAACGGATACATGCACACGAGGGGATCGGTACATGTTTTTTAATCCATGAACGAATTATAAAACGTATAATAGGTGTGTACGGGCGGTTATGTAGCTATATATGTAAGAGCAGAGTATATAGAAGGGAAGAGAGGCCGTGGCTGGGTCAACAGAAACGCCGTTGGCACTCCCCGACAGACGACTCCTCTGTTCTTATCCTCCTCCTCCTCCTCCTTCCCTTCTGCTCTGCTCTTTTATATACACCCTATATATCGTCGATAGACCTATTCTCTCATTGCTCGGTCTTCAGGATTCTCCGGAGACTCGCGAAATGAAGAAAAAAGAGGAAGAGGAAAAAAGTAGGAGGTAAGAATATGAAGGTGGAGGGAGTGCGAAGGAAAAGAGGAAGAGAGAAAGAGGAAAAGGGTGAAACGTGGAAGAGTTGCGCCCGGGCGCCTCTCTCCGCGGCGCGCACCATCCCCCGACGATGTTTCGTCGTCTCGAGTCTCGCGCTTGGTTACGGTGGCGCCGCTGACGCCGAGTGAGAAAAATAATGGAGGATCTGGTGGGGAGACCCACTGACCCAGTTCGATGAGAACATGACGCAGCCGCGCTCACGACTCGCTCCTTCTCGTTACGTCACTCCGATTTTCTAACTCCGTCTCCCTCGCGCTCCTTCGCTCCCACCTTTTTCCATCTTTATCTCACTTTTGCTCACTGTCAGGATCGTTAGTTTTTATACACTTTTTTCTCTCTCCTCCCGCTCCACCCCCCCGCCCTCTCTCTTATTCTTTTTTCTCGCCGGAATCGAATGTTCCGTCTCTCGTTTTATCTAACGCTCAGCGTGGAGAGACACTGATTTTTGACCAGATATCAAAATTTCGAGTCGCTCTTTTGTAGGAATGAAAAATTGATTGAAGCCCGGCAGAAACTTTCTAACGCGATTTCTTTCTTCGAGAGGTAAAAATCTACTGTTTGGGAAAAAAACATGTAAAATAAAAATCATCTCTTGGCCTAAATCGAAATTATCGCTCCTCGATTTTTTTTACAACTTTAGTAACTATTTTTGAGTGTTTTCCATGCAAAAGGTGTTATCTCGAGAGTAACGCGTAAATGTTTACACATCTGTATTTAATACTCGATTCCCAGTTGACGTATCTCATTCTCGTTTCACTGACTGGCACAACGTTTACGAGTAATTTTTTCTCTCTCTCTCTCTTTTTTTCTTGTTCACATACGAGGCAAGTGTATGCACGCATTCACGTACCGAATGAGAATCGTTATTGTTTCGTTCTATAATTATGTACTCTCGCGAGGAACGTCGTTGTACACATTTGTGTACGATCAAGGCACGGCGAGAATCCGCTCGAAAGTTTTCGCGATTTCGATAAATTCAGCGCTCACAACTTTTCTTCCCCTGACGTTTTATTCCCCTAAATATATGCCAACGAACGCATTGTTGTCGTTGATTTTTTGGTTCGATAATTAAAAAAATGAAAAAATGGCAAGTTCGTGATAAGTCCGGAATTTTTATGAATTAGAGCGGTTGGAAATGAAAAGATCGAAAAAGAGGAAGTGCATAGAAATTTGAAGAATATTATGTATCTTGATCATAGTATAGGAAATCGATGTGAATGCACGCGAGGTAGAAATTTTCGTCCTCCACGGACAGGTATTAGCATGTATTACGAAAGGGAAATCCTGTTTTTTTGTGCGTCGCGTGGTACACAACGATAGTAGTTTTTGCACCTGAACGAACAAGAACCGCGCGTATCGTATCCCTTTGTTCCCTAGCGCGGATAGCGAAGGTTTCGTCAATGAATGAAGGAGAGAAATTATTTCTTCGTCATGGAAAATGAGAGGATAAGAAAAATGTTATTCCCGCTGTCATCGCTGTACACGGTTAAAGGAGACGTCGATGGGCGTACTTCAATTTGTCTATGCCACACTCTATTGGCGTTCGGATACCTCTATATATGTATTTATATGTTTAAAAAAGGTATAGATCAAACGAGAGTGAAAAGAGATGAGGCAGGATGCGCTTCTCTTCTTCTTTGAAAACGAAAGGATGTGCTGGAGCAACCGAGAGTGAAAGCACTTCGGATGAACCGGAATATAATATGAAATAGAAAATGGAATAAAAAACGATGGGATTGAAATAAAATATGAATAAATCATGATTAGATCGAAAGCGAATACATTTCGAATTTTATGATGAAATCGTAAGCAAGGCTCTGAAACCCAAAATTTTTCCTCGA
Source organism: Cremastinae sp. B BG-2022a (assembly GCA_030522605.1). Taxonomy (NCBI): domain Eukaryota; kingdom Metazoa; phylum Arthropoda; class Insecta; order Hymenoptera; family Ichneumonidae; species Cremastinae sp. B BG-2022a. The sequence goes on from JAPYYX010000158.1 coordinate 49,065, forward strand.
GTACAAAAACGGTAAATCTTGGATAGTTCATCATATATCGACTAATTTGGTCCTCTTTTTTTCCAGGGAACCAGCTTGTAAGTAAAATAATGTCTAGTTGTTTTTATTTTATTACATCCGTGCGTGCGTTAACGAAACAAGACTCTCCGAAAAACATGAAGGAAACGACTCCGTGTTCTACCCAATTGCACGCATGAGAATCTTACTCGCGAAGGGAAGGGAAAAAAGGTTTTAAGTTCGTGTGCTACGTGGATATGAATGTTTAAGAGTGGTGGAACTCTTTCTGCCCTCACCATAGAGCGACAAAGACGAGGAATTGAGAGGATGTGACGCGATCACGAACGAGAGTGAAAGCCAGTGACCTAGAAACCCGAAGTTGCCGAAAAAACGAGTCGTGCTCGCTCCGCACGTATACAGATAATGTCTATTTTTTTCACCATTAACAAGGGGCTATTGCATTTATTCGTAAATGATAAATATTCACCTATTTTCTCCATCAATCTACGCGTACTACGATCAATTGCCGAAATAAATTTGATCAAAAATTCGAGACGCGTTGCCGCAATGCTCGATTGCTCAACCTTTCATGAATATTTATTTTTTCTTTTTTATATCTGGCATCGGCATTGTTTATTGCCCGTTAGATAATTTTCTCCTATTTTTGTTATGAATCCTTTCAACAAATTATTACCTGTCGTACGCGCCGTGCTGAGAATTCTTCATTACATATATATTGATGTCAACATGTTTTGTTCTTATTTTATTCAAAAATTTCGATACTATGAAAATTGAAGAATTTATTTTTGGGTCAAGATCTGTAGATTTCTGTCATCCTTTTAGATATAGTTACCTTTCAATTTTATTGGACTGCATGAAGGCCACATTCAGGAAAAAAAGATCCCGCGTTTCGATTCGAGATTGATAATTGTTTTTTGTTTTTCTTTGCTCGTTTTTTCTTCCTTTTTTTTGATTCTCTACCGCGTTTCACAGTCGTTATTCTCGCTACTTATTCGTAGTCTCCCGCGGTTGTCGTATTGCCGTCTCTACTGAGGTGAAAAAGTGTGCCAAGGCCCGTACGTGCCCCACTCTCTCATGAAATAATATATATGAGTTTATACATATGTATATATAAATACACACGTCTGCGAGAGAGACTGAGAGAGGAGAGGATCTCTCAAGCCGTTTTCGAAACTGAAAGTAAAATCTAACTCGCTGTGGTTCCTCGGCGATACGTGACTCCGTAAGTATCTCAATAAAGGACAAGACCGAAAAAAAGAGAAAATATCGTCGATCCGTAGAGTTTTAAAAAGATGCGCGCGCCTGAGTATTTTCGTCTCGCAAAATCCTCTCACGTCCCTCTCATTGTTAGTATAAGATCGAACGTGTCCCCCGCCCGAACACTTATCTAATATTTGAAAGAAAAAAAAAGAATCTCTTATTTAATACATCGTCTTTTATTTTTTCTTTGATGAAAGTCCGCGCATTTGGGGATCTTAAAATTTCGCAATTCGTTAGATAAAGTCTTTTTCGTAAATGCTGGCGACTTTTTCGATTTGCGATGGAAGCGAAATGAATCCAAAAAAATTGTGCGAACCTTTTTAAACCGAAATTCAGAACCTTGAGGGTTTTACGAAAATTTTTTTAAGGTTATCAAAGTTCTTGCTGATCTAATATCTTCTCATTTGAAATATAAAGGTACGGAAAAACTGCAGAAAATTCGTGTCGATACATTCGGTGATATTTTTCCTGAATTCATTGAAGATAACGAATGCCGAAAGACCTATCAGAAAAAACTATGTCCCGCTATGTTTATTCATCAGTCAATGCGAATAAAGCAGCAAAATATACAAGTATTGACCGCCCACAGTTATGGGACAAAACAATAAAAAACTGGACATCGACCATGGGTCCTCTACGGTCGGTAAAAATTGGTATATATTTCAATCGATTTTTTTGAATCGCGTCGGAAAATAGTTTGGAAGGTCTCAACGCATCGCGAAATGGACCCGCTCTCATTATACACTCGTCTCGATACGTTTCTGGCATGGAGATGAATGAGTTTAAAATATGTGGAACTTGGCATCAGAAGTTTTCGGAAAATTTAAAGAGCGAGAGAGAGAGAGAGTGGGATCGAGAGAGGAAAGTACAACGTGTGTTCATAATATTATCGGGAGGTGCTTCGGATCGTTTCGTTTGCAGCCCAGTTCGCATACCCTTGACACAGTTACCCACATGGGGTGAGCTAGAACACGGCTCGTATCACGTTGGGGCGAGAAAGAATGAGAAAAACGAGAAAAAGTACGGACTGTTGCGCACAGTTTTTTGCACAGATGCAAAAAAGATCGAGCGCAGGTGTTTGATGATGGATTAAAAGGTAAAAGCGGCGAATAAACGCCTCGTCCCATCTGCATCATTAAACGTAAACTAAAATCGCTAATTACGCGAATCATCGATACGCGAGATCTTTCTTTGTTATATATTCGTGACTCATCTTCCATCATCTGTTAGAATTCTCTTCTAAATCGGCCTTACTATCACTTATTATTCAATCAATTTTATATTCATTTTAAAAATTGTTTTAACCCTCTTTAAAATCAAATAAAAAAATTGAAAGATTGTTCATTTCTGTTTTGTAATATCAGAGAACCAAACCATTTTTTTTGGACGATAGAAGATACGGAATTGAATTTATACTAGATAAAAAAATAAAACAATTATAATTAAATCGCGCAATCTACGGAATGAATTCAGATTGATAAAATGAATTTAATTTAGTTATTGGGACAAAAGTAACGTACTGAATAAATGTTCGCAATTTAAGAGCAAAGACATCACACGACGAATCGTATATTATTTTCCTTCGGGAAAATCTTAAGGGATGAATGGAGTATTTTCGCACGCGCGGGAGGAAAAAGCGTGAAAGCCGAATCCGTTTACCTGAGCCTTAATAACCGAGGAAAAGGTAAGGTGTGCGTGTCGTACGACTAGAAGCAGCGGGTGGTAACTTCGCGTGGATCTCATAAATATAAATAAGAGGGATGCAACACGAGAGATTTGTTACGAAGTAAATATTTTGAGTGTCCCTTGCTGAGAGTAACGACAGAAAATCGCAACGAGACGAAAATATTGATGCACTTTTCCTTTTACCGACTTTCAAAGCTAAGAAAAAAAAAAAGAACCGAGAAGAATGAAAAAAAGAGAAGAACTGAGTGGGAAAAACGGTAAGTTCTCGACCGTTTCTTGACCATCGGGACTAACGAATTATTGCGTGCAATTCACAACGGGAGTTTCCCCAGTGACCCAGTGCCCCAGGAATGGAAATTCTTTCCTACCCAGTTACGACGAGCCAACATTTTTCCTCCCTGTATTTCCTTTCTTCAGAAAATATCTGAAAAATCAGAGGGTTGTATTCCTCAAGATCTTTCTCTTCTCTTACAGCCGTCTACCAATTCTAAGATATTTTTTATGTACATCTATTTACGGAGCTTCCGGTTATGCTTGTTTTCACTTTCTCGCCGTTCGTTCCACTCTTTTACAACCGCGAAAGTCTTTTCTCGTGCCATTTTATACACCTTATTCTCGTCGAGATATTTTCGTAAGATCTCGCATCCCTCCGAGAATATTTTCAATACAATGCAACCAATATAGATGTATATATGTATTGCGTCGCAACAAAATTGCCGAGGATAATCCCGTCAAATTTTATCTCCTCTCTGGGATGGAGAAGGATCGATTTTTGTTTTTGTCTTCTTGCATGAAAAAAAGAAAAAAACAACATTATTCAGCCGGGGAGGCGTATATATACGATGTTACGAAAATGCGTAAAGGATTATCTTATCAAATCGTTGATAAAAAAAAATCACTACGAACTCGACGTGAGTCGTAAAGTCTCGTGAATGAGAATCGGTGAAAGTCATTTAATCTTTTTTTTCTCTCTCTGCTCGTCTCGCTTCATTCCCCGTTTCTCGAGTTTTTTGACTGAACGTATATGCTGCTTGATTCGAAAGAACGTCGGGTAGGTCTCGTCGCTTTGTTGCGCGACTCACTTATTTTTCCTCTCTCTTTTCTCTCTCGCTTTCTCTCTCTCTGTATCTTTCTCTCATCCAACCAATCTCAGATGCGAAAGAAAGAATTTTCTCTCAAAACCTATCAACAAATTTCTAAGAAAGAATAAAAATATCATTTTTTTATATATTCAAATAAATCAAAAAGTTTCAAAATTTTTGTATAGATGAGAAATGCGTTTGAATACAGGTAGTTCTTTCATAACCGCTAAATTGAACATTTTTTTTCTTTCAATTCTTAAAATGTTACGTCAGCCTACTATAAATTGTATCTCACATTAAAATACGTGCGAGTTTAAAACCAAAAAATCTTTACCTCTCATAGAAATGATCACAGTTTAAGAGCATCACTAAATTCTTTCTTAAATTTACATTTTCCAACAATGTTATAAATAAGACTTGTACAATTTTGAACATTTCTCTAAAAAGACAAAAAAATTTGCAAATTATGGAAATTTGCAAAAGCAAAGAGTATAAAAAGACAGTTAAACATCAGCAAAAAGGGAGATGCAAGTTTTGTCAATTACGAAATTTGGCGTAGAATGCCCCATATGTATAGAGCTACCCGAGTAGAAATTTTTTCGCGTTACACCCGGCGCTGATCCGGCCCTCGCCAGTCCTGATTCGGCGCTGATCAGGCCTGGCGAGCGCCGGATCAGCGATGTAACACGAAAAAATTTCTACTCGGGTATATAATAATTATGAAAGAAATTCGCATGAAACTTCAATTGTGTTGAACAGCGGGTCCGTTTGTATTTATGTTTGCACTTTATCGAAAAGTGGCTCACGGCGACTTTTACTTTCTTCGAGGGCTCTACGGTCGCGGGAAACTCACCCGGTCACTTTCATTGGCAATGGTACTAGTTACGTTCGTTACGTTAGACGAGAGCTCACGGTTACGAGAAACTGGCACGAATAGCGGAGAAAGTTAGATGGGAAGAGAAAGAGGGAGAGTAATAGAGAAAAGGAAAAAATAGAGAAAGGTGTAGAGAGAGAGCATTAGCGAAAGATAGCGAAAGAGGTATATGACTCGCGTAGATTACGATGTTGGAACAGTCGACGTTCCATACACGGCGTGAGGCATGCACAACAATCTCTCGTAACCGTTCCGCCTCTTTCTCTCTCTTTATCTCTAATATCTCTTACTCAACTTTCTCCTCACTTGCACTCTCGTTTTATCGCCCGGGGCTTTTACTTTCTCCGGAATGCCACTCGAGATCTTTCATCCTCGATACACGTAACTCGATTACGCGTGTATTACGCGATCATTATTCATTATGACATTTGCCATCGTTTAGCTTTTTCCCATCGTTAATCCTCAGATATCTATGAAACTTTTACTCACGTGTTTATTTTCATGCTAATAGACTGTATATTATTATTTTCCAGCATTTTAAATATGATTTTCTGTGCATACAGAAAAACTTCGTTCCTCAGGAATTTTTAATAAAAAAAATACACAATAATTCGAAAATAATCAAGATTGGAGGATTCGTGATCAATGTTGAGTTTTTGAATTTTTCCAAGTTATCAAACCTGGAAAAATGTTGGTTCACCATGTATTGATTAAACGCTGTAATTTCCTACTATACGCGGATTGCAAAAAAGTAAACAAAAGGGTTTTGGGAAAATTCATTGATTAAAAAAGTTCGTGCTCGTCGAAATTCCTTTTTCACGAATTTGCATAAAAAAATGTTCAAAAGCTGACGCGTGTGTCGCGAAAGATATAGCACGGAAGGTGAGCGAGGGGAGCGGAACCGGGTCAAGTTGAAGAGTTCGCAAGAGTCGAGAAAGGACGATCGGCCCCGAGACGAGGTCGGACTCGCTTCCATACGTGCATCGCAAACTTTATTTTTATCCCCAAGAGAAAGACACAGAGAGAGGCAGAGAGAATAATGTAGTTATTTATCGCTCTACCAAGTCGACAATAAAAAATATATATCTTAAAACAGAGTAACGAGAGAATATGTCGCTTTGGGAAAAAATAGAGTGCTGAAGAAATATTAAGCAGATCTAAATAAATAATTTTTGTGTTATGGATTTTCATTTTTTTTTTATTATTTGAAGGAAAGAAATGAACAAAATTTGAAAATATATAAATGAGTAGGTTTCAATTGAACTCGTTGCAAGAAGAATTCAATCTTCCGGAAAAAATGGTGACAATTGTTTGTTTTTAAATATTTTGTAAATCGGTCGTGCATGCACCTCGAACGGAGAATCGTCTCTCTCGGGCCTGTTGCCTCGCATTCTACCGGTATAATCATATGACTAATAAAGACTTTATCAGAAGCGTGATAACGGCGTTCGCGAGCTCCGATAACGCGTATGTAGGTCAGTTTGATACGAGTGACCTGATTCCGCTGGCGAAGCTCTCCGCGCGCGCCACGTTCGCACCGAAGAGACTCCCGTATACGCGCTCGTATATACTCTCACACGAGTACACGTGTTCAAACGTGTGCAATGCCAATCGCAAGACGTCTCTTGTAAATAAAGCCAAACCGAGGAACGCCAGATGAGCCCAATTACATTTTCTCGACATACTTTTCCCACAGCAGCGAAGACGAAAGATCCATTTTTTTTACGAAAAAATGTTCTTCAACCAAAATTTTATCTTTTCTTTTTTTCTCAACTTTTTATCTCGTGACAGAATTATTTTCAACACAGCACGTCAGCACTTTTATAAGGACTCGTGTTATCTTTACGTTATACTTGTAATTATCATTCGACGTTTATCCATTCAACAAGGTAGCACCGATTTGTCCAACCGTAAATTTTTATTGCACTCAAAATATACAAAGTTGCTTTTCATTTTCATTCTAACCTTGAATGGGGAGAAAATCATTACGATGAGAACACGCGCAACGAATGCATCGATAACGCTTCGCACGAGCATTCGATATAAATACACGATAATTGTAATCTGTATAAAGAAAATTATAAAAATTGTTTTTTATAGCATATTTGGATGTTGATTAGAAGATCTCCTTTTTTCCCCTGTACCTCATTACTTTAATTAAAAACAAAATCGTCGCAACAACGGATAAATGTAAAATCGCGCAGTAACCCACTTTGCTTCAAATTGTCAATCACAAGGAGCGATAATTCATGAACGAGCTATGAATTGAAATTTGAAAAAAGAAATAAAGGATTACTATTTCTGAGGGCTTTTTACAATGTGACCTGCATTTTCTTCACTCGAGAGGAAAAAGTGTAGAAAAAATGGCAAAAGAGCGAGCCGTGTGTTTGTGACCTAAAAGACGAACGTTTGTGGCTGCACTTACATAATTTAATAGCAAAATATAACGAGTCCACCTCGCAGGGATGAACAGGTGCACCGTTTTGCTAAGGGCGATAAGAAAATACGTAAGCGTGCAGTTTGCATCAATGACGCGTTCGACCGTCCTCGGCTCATTATTATTTTATTATACTCGATTCGCTGGAGAAATTTTTACTCTCGATTTTCCTTTCTCCTAAATTAGTTGAGTTTTTTATTCCGAACCTCCGTCGGATTATTTTTTAAAAAATTAGACCCAAATTTGAAAATAAAATCGTTTCATTCTTGTTGCATTGAATGAAAAATGTTATTAATTGTTACGTTAATATTTTTATAATATTTTTTTATTTGATTCTTAATTGAATGATATTCTACATTAATATTTTATCTTTATATTAATTTTATACTTTGAGAATACACTTTTCTCACGTTAAAATAAGCTTTATTTGAAAAATAGGAATCCGTTAAATTTATCTTTCGTATGAAAATGTTCTCGTTGACGCGGTGCGTCATTGACCCATTTACCCGTTGCACTTGAGCCAGAAACGCGCCTACACATGGACACACTAACAGAGCCAATACTAAATCTATGTTGCACGTACGATGCATTTAAAAGTGAGAGAGAATAAAACGTTCTTTACTGTCACGTATTTTTAATGCTAATTTTTTACAACGATTAATACACGAATAGAGAACAAAAATGTAATTAATACACTGTAAAAAACTGTGCAGTCGTGTTTTAATTTTTTTTTGTATTTGTAATACATATATCAAGAGGGATTAAAGGTTCAATTCACGTGAGTGTGAGAGAGGCATGAGATGCAAAATTGAATATGAGATATGCTGAATATTTTTGAAAAAAACAAGATGTGCGTAAACACGTCATTCTCTGTTATAGAAATTGTAGAACAACGTCTGACTCTCTTTCTCCTCGAGAGAGACATTTTTCCAAAGAAAGCAGCGAGATTTTACCACGCGATCGAATGACTCAAATATTAGATTAATAGTACAATAAACGGAATAAAGTATCGTAATTTTCATGACAACGGAAAATTTGAATGATTGTTTTTTAAGCGAAACGAATTTTAGGAGAGTCTGAAAACTGAGAGTGAATATAAAGTGTGTAGTGCGATGATATTATTCAGCAGTGAATATAATCTCGAGAGACGCGTTTCAGAGTCTGAGAGAATTTATTCTTGTGCGCGTTGAAAAATTGAGGAAGGCCCTCGCGAGTTCGGTGGAATATATTAATACGGGTGGAGAGGAGAAAATGCGTGTCCGCGATAGGAAAGCTTGGAGATATATTGAGGCAGGAGCTCAATATATCCCTAGAGCGCTTGCGGGCGTCTTGTGAGACGTTTCTCATTGACCCAGTTACCCGGTACACTTGACCGCACTCTCCGCTCCTTGCTCCACGCGAACCCCTCGCGCCCTTTTCCCCACTACTGGGCAGGCGTCACTCGCGCGTCGCTGCAACTACGCCGGTGCATAATTACGTCTATGCGACCAACAACGTGCTCTTCTCTCTTTCGCTTCTTCTTTTTCTTCTTTCTCACTTTCTTTTCGTCCATTTTTTAATTTTGGTTTTTTTTCAATATATTTTAATAAATATATTCGCAAAAACGAAATTTTTACTTCTCTGAATATAACTTTGATAAAAAATGTCAAATCACAATATTGCTAAAGTTTAATCTCAAAACGTTCCTCGCTGATGCATCGTTATCAAATTTTCGTAAAAATTAGTCACGTTCATGTATATGCGACACCAACGTGCTCTCGCTTTTTTCTCTCCATCGGCACATCCCGCATATCAAAAGGTGTATTATTTGTTCAATTTATTTTCATTTTTTTTTGATGGACTATTTTGTTTAAATATATCTTATCAGCAACATTTTACAATACGCCAAAGTTTATTCATGCTACGCATGCACTGATATCTTTTCTTATTATTGTACTTCCTTATATATGAAACTTTCGTTCAGGTTTGTCACGTCGATGCAGTATTTGTTTTATTTATCATCTTTTTACGTAATGTCGCAAAAGTTTGTCCTCATTACTACTTATGTATTGTTTATTTAGCCTTGACTTGTAATTTCCTATGTATCATACTTACAGTATTAAATTGAAAGTGTTTTCTCTATATTTTTTTTCACTCCAATGAAACTACTCATTATTTGAAAAAGCAGACAATATTTGCGAGAACATTGGGGATTTTTCGCGGGAATCTTCTGAGCAATTTTCTCGATCTTCTACCCTTGAGACTCGTAATGGGGACGAACGCTTTGAAAAGAGGAATAAAAAATCATTGCAAGTCGACATGCCATCTCGAACAGAGACATGACCTAATTTCTTTCTTTTTTTTCTGCTCTCTCTCTCCCTCTCTCATCGTATTTTCTTAAATACGAACGAAAGAGAAGGAAGAATAAATGATTAACTCTCCCTCATCTCTCTCCGAAGATTTCGCAACGTAAGAACTTATTCTCAAGAGAACATAAGCAAAGTACAAGTGCAAGTACGCAACGTAAGCGTTTTAAGATCGAATGTATGGGTGAGCCGACGTCGCTACTGGAATCGTACACGCTTACTAGACTGCAGTTCCGGCGACCGAGTCCCGCTTGCATGTGAATGCAAAAATAAAAGAGTGTAAAACTCCATTTATATTCCCCCGTGTAGCAATTAAATATAAATATACGACAGTAAAAAAAGAGAAAAAAATGCGTTTCTTCAGATACTACGGATTTTGAGTTTTCAGTGAAAATTACGATTTTTTTTCCCACAAAGTTTACGAGGGAACGTTCTTAATCGAGTGACGAATACTTTTCGTTGATCGCGTGACGAATTATAGAAAAAAAAGAGCCGGAAACGACGAGAAGGTAAAAGAGAGGAAAGAACTCTTTTTGTCAATATATCGCGAACGTCTCGCCGTTGTTGTTTTTCGTGGCCGACAATAGGTATCTCGGGGCGACGAGCGAAAAGATGAATCCGGGGGCCTTGCGCATGACTCAACGGATCGCGAACCTTTCTCTAGCTACAAGTGTGCTTGCACTCTCACCCTCACGAACGTCTCTGACCGTAACGTAACACCAAAGTATAAAGGGAACTCCATTTCTCAAATCTCAATCAAATTTGTACAATCAAAGTAGATTTTTCTTAAAAAATGTTTCTCAAAGTATGGCTCGTGTAGACGTCTTTTTTAAAATTAATTCACCCCTTGCGTTTTTCTCAATAAATTCCTATGACACAAAATTTAAGAAAAAATAAAGTTCATTCAATGAGTATCGTCAACCTCAGATCATATTCATGAGTTCGATTATGGAAAATTCAAATTAAATTTTTGTATAGTATCGAATATGAAAATCTAAATTTTTCCAGATTTTGCTCGTGCGTGATTCTGAATTTTATCGCTAAATTTCTCGAAATTCGACGCCTTGAAAAAATTCAGAAAAAGGGTATACCAGTTTTCCGCAAATTTCTTATGCCCATGCGCGATACATCAGGTTAGGTAGTAAATATAAACAAAGTGGAAAAAAAGGAATTAGCTAAGAGATCAGGCTGCGAAAACCCGCAAGAGTATTCAGGGTAAACTCAAGATCATTAGATATTGTTGTTATGTTCCCGCTTTGAAATACCAAACGATTTTCAAATGAAGTTCGATTCCAATAAATGGGTGCACTTGATCGACAAAAAAAATATTTTTTACGAAACGAGAAGAAAATGAAACACAAGAAAATTCATATTCTTTCTCGGTCAATCTGGATGCGAGCACAGAAGTCAGCGTATGTGTTTGCACGTTGCACCAGAGCGGAGCGCACACCTCGAAGTCTCTACGTTCGCAGCCTTGAGCCTATTCCACGCACGAAAGCCCCCGGCGCGCACGCCTGGCTGAACGCTGCGCGACGTACACCTTCTTTTTATTTTCCATATATCGTGCACCGAGAATACATACACACGCGCATATTTCACCTGTGTGCGCAAAGTCTGAGAGTCCCTGCTGACAAACTCGAACGTGAAACCGTTCGCATTTTTTATCTTAAACGTCAAAAAGTATATAAACAACGAAATACTTCAATGCGATTTCTCAAACTCGATAAATACTTTTTATACATAGAAATAGAAATTTTTTCCTCGTGATACAATATATATTTTGTCCTGATATAACAAAATATATCTCCCACGTAAAAAATGTGATACATGAAAATTTAACTGCAAGAGGTTCATTTCTTAATATTGGGGAAAAAAGACTGCGAGTAAAGTGTGCCAAGTCGAAGCGATATCGTGGGGTAGTTTGTATAGTTCCTTTGTTAACGTTTCTAATCGATTTCGATCGATGCAATACGCACGTGACTTCCTATATATTATTTGCAACTCTCTCTTTCTCTTTCTTTCGTCAAGCCGATCGATCGGTAAAGTGCAAAAGGACGTCCGGTGACGTCAGGTATAAGAAATTTCGCAAAGTTAAGTCCTTTTCGTTTCTAGATATGAAATAATATCGTTGAAAACGGGCGCGGATGTGAGACGGTTCTATAATACACGTGGACGAATCGTAACGAACTGATGCCCCGTGCAATCTCAATAAAACTCTTACTTCTATAAATTCTTCAACAACTTTCTTCCCTGGTCTCTAGCTAGTTTTCGTTTTTCTTCACGAAAGAGAACGAGGAATCATTATTTCATAAAATCAGACTCTATACGCTGCTGTTCAACATGCATACACAATCGATCGATAACAAAAGAAAAAAATCAATTTTGATTTTGAATGAAGAGAAAAAAAATCAATTTCATTATTGGATGAAAAATAAAAATAGATGAAAAAGGACATGTATAGAGCGCATATGTGCGTTTGTCAAGAAGCGAAATGAAAATCGGAGAGCTCGGTTTCGCAAAAATAATCACGCTCCATAAATTTGAATATGTATCCGTGAGAATGAGAGCTTTGGTGTTTCTTGGCTCTTTTAAAAGCGACACGATTGTGGAAGTGTCGGGTTTTGGTATTGGTGCGAACATGTTTTATATAGCTATAAGTTTATAACGCCGTGGCACATGAGAGAGCTCGAGCATTCGCGTTAACGTTAGTCGATGTAAAAGTGGAATCTAGGCCGATATAAATAGGCTGCAAGTCGGGTGAGCAAGGGGAGCACGAGGGGAGAGGGGCCAGGGGAAATAACAGGTTGCCTCTGGCAAGTCTTTTCTCCGATCCGAGGAAAAACCGGGCCTGTAAATGCAGGAAAGCGCGCGTGGGCGTCTCGGGACATCCGTAAAATACTTCTCAACAAAAATAAACAAGAATGTAAACTATTGTTACTTCCAAGGTGATTTCGATATCCTCCAGAAATGTATTACAACTTTTTTTTTACCGAACAGGTTTTTCTGATTTATATATCTCTTATCAATTTTTGTACTATTTCCAGATTCCAAATTTTGTATACTGCTTAATGATAAAAAAATTTCGACATAGAATAATTAATAATTTAATTCATTTCTTAAGATAAAATGTATCAAAAGAAGTTTAACCTTTTCATCCCTTTGTAGGATCGAATGCCTGTTGAAAATATGACGAGAAACAAAAAAGTAAATAACACGAAAGAGTTGAACTCGAGGACAGTGTGAGATTTTTTGCAGGAGGTGAGATATTAAGTATGCTTATTCGCCTTTGTCTCGTTTCGTTGTCTTCGCTCAAAAATCTCACCAAAGATTATATATACAACCGACGAAAACTTTAATACGAGCATGTGAACAAATACAAAAAAATGTTCTGTAAATTTTATTATTCTGACGTAATTTCCACCTCTCGGTTCACTCCACTTTTTTCTACAATTCTACACGTACGTCAAAAAAAACAGCGAATTTTTTTTCGAACCCAAACACGTGTCTGCCATTGTCCTGTGGGACAAGTAGTCATGGTCTACTGAATTCTATATAGACTGCAACATTCATTTTTTCCTGTCTCCCGCACTATGTTTTTGCGTGTAATTTAAGATCGACTTTTTTCTATACTACCATCATCATTTTTAGTAACTGTGAGCGACTCTTTCGCGAAATCTTTAATTTCATCAATATTTTTATAACGTGCCTTTATCTGAAAAAAATGATTCATATATAGACATGCAGAAATTTCGGATGTAGTCGTCTTTTAGTATATACTTTTTACTGCTGCTATTGAACCAGTAATAAGAATCGTAAATGAGTTATTGTCGTTCGTTGTCACACGTTATCAATTATTAAACGTTGATTTTTTTTCCATATAGAAAAAGTTGGAGTTTATGATTTTTTTATTCAAACGATTTTGTTGCGGTATTGAGATGAAGCAAAAAAAAAAGAATAAGAAGCGTAAAGAATTGATTTCTCAAGAATAAAATGCTTCATATTGTGCATACGAGTAAACGTATTTTGTAACAGTTTTTTAAGAAACGTAGGCCTCAATGATCGGAAGGTTAAATATAATTATTTTAAAAAATAGTCTGATTTCATTTTTGTTTAAGGAAGATAAACTATGTATGTACAATGGGCTAATCTCCGGCTCACCTATATCTCAACTGACCCATAACGAGAGTATAATCCTTCTCGCGTATACACACACGCATTGGAGTACCACGTAATTATTCTCCGTGACTTCGTGTACACACGAAATATCAACGTGTCGATATGGAATACGAAATGAAATAGCAGTAATTCGCCTTCGTGTATTTTTGTACGATTCGTACTTCGTGCTCGTGTGTACGTCGTTGTCTGTTTTTTCCTTGATTTTTGTTTGTACGAGTTCTCGCGAGTTTTCTAATGGTGCGTGCCTGCACTCCACCCTCGCGTGTTTCATATAAATTCGTATTTAATTTCCCTGATACTCGGCTGTGGGGCGATTATTTCCGAATATACGTCATTTACTTACCCCCTTCAATTTTACACTCTGTACTTTTAGAAAAATTATTTTAAGCACATTATACAATAATAAAAATACCTGAGAATCTTTCAACTGATGTAATTTTAGTTTATACTCTCTTATTTTTTATGTTAAATATTGTTCATATTTTCGATATAAAATTTTAAACGCAAAAATTTGTAATTCAATTTATCATTACTGTTTTTTAGTTCAAGACTTTTCGCATTAAGAATTTTACAATTCGGTGGACTTTTTTATTGAGTCATTCTTCTTTCATTATCTCAAGCATTAAATCGGTAATCTATGCGGATAACAAGAAAGAGGGAGAGAGTGCGAGAATTATCTATATATCGAAAGAGAAGATAATATTGCGAATAAGCGGGTGGTCGGGAGGGATAAGGGATCAAGAAAACGAGCGCATAGGTCGTTCCCGTGTATGAACTCCGAGCGCGAATGCCCGCGCGACTTACGGTCACGCCTCGCTAAATAGAGAATAACAGTAAGCGAGAAAATTCTCGCGGGAGTGAGAGAGAGAAAGCTTTTCCTTGATCCAAATTCCAAACTCTTTGTATCGTTTTTCTCTCATGGGGTTGGAGGTTGAACACTCTCGCGTTTAACAATCTGATTGTTTATCAAATCGACAATGTTGTACCGAGTACTATATGTATAGTCCTTCCAGATCACGACAATACCATAACAAATGAAATTTATGAATTTTGATTAAGTTCACGATAAGACATTTTTCACTTATTGCACAAAAAACGTTCCATTTGTTTCGTTCGATCTATACATATATTTACTTCAAGAATAATTGTGGAGGAAACGTGTTTGAAATAGGAAGTTAAAAATTATTAATTTGAAATAAATTTTCTCGGATAAAAAACGATTAAACAATAACTAATATTTGAAAGTTGATGAAATTTAATGGATAAATGTGGGAAGTATGTGAATGCCCATTGTACATATGATCCCATATTTACGAAATTAAAAAACTCAGTCATTTTCATTGGTTGCACCATCTTTCGAAATACTTGACATTTTTTGGTTTCGAAGCGATTTTTTAGTTTAGATGTCGGTCGGCCTACTGGCTGATATTGCTCGCACTTCTGTAATCGTTATTGCCGGTCTATAGATATAGAAAACATGAGCTGGTAGCTCTCGTCTGCCCTTGACACAGTTTCTTCACGAAGAGTGAAAAAGAGGGAGGGAGTATACGCGAGAGAGGTTCTCACCGATGACGTTTCGATTTCTATATTACGCGAGTTTCTCAAACGCACTAATGTAATTTATAACATATTAAATACATGCGATGTATTTAAATACGTACGATCATATACTTATGCATATAGAATATTTAAATTTTATTGACCCACGTATTATAATTGACATTTATTAAATACACGAGGTGTGATTTCGTTATTTGCATCGATATTAGAGAATTAAAGATGATAATGTTGATCCTCCTTCCTTCGTACATTTTCTACTATTTTCTGGGCCACTTTTCTCTCTTTTATTTCTACCAATCAATTATTGATTTGGATATATATTTTATAAAAAGTAAAATTGAAGTAGAATGAGTGAGAGAACGTGGATGAAATAATTGCAGCGACAACTGTCAGTCACAATAAAATTTATTCGATTCCCTCTCGAGCGGGCATCTGCCCTCGTACTTAACATCCTTCGACGACGTGCCCCGGTTTTCATTAATCAACCGAATTATACGGAGTCGGTTGGACCGAGTGTACGCCCGAGCGATCGTAATCGCGAAATATATTTTCATTTTTACCAGACGAACGGAAATGAGAAACCGCGGAGAAGAAAGAGAAAAAAACGAGCAAAAGAAGAATATACTGGGGGAACAAAATGATTAAAAAAAGGGAAAGTTACCTTGATCGACGAACGAATTATTCTCGCTGCTTCGCGCAAATATAAGAAGCAGCGAAATATTAATTCGAACGAAAAGAGAGTTGAGACTCTGAAGAAAAAAAATTATAGGAATATAATTGAAAAGTTTGATATTTGTTACGTCTCTTTAGATAACAGAATGAAAGGGAAAATTATTATGTGTACTATATATGTCCGTTTTTTTTCTTCCCCTAATTTTACTGGAGATCTTGAAAAATTGACTCGCGTTGCCAACCAAGGATATACATATACTTATATTGTATATAAATAGTAGGCATGCGTCCGGTACGCGCGGTGATCACCCAAGTAAAGTTCTCTTGGGCGTACCTCTGGTACTCTGATCGGTGACCGTTCAGCGTCGTACATCACACGAACATCCATTATATTAGAGCGGGGGCGATTTTTCTTTTATTTCTGGAGGAGTTTAAATAAGATAAACATTCCAGTGCGATATTCTCTAAAATAATGAACAACAAAAATGAGCTCAGTTATTGTGACATTAATATTGATTTTGAGACGATATCGCTTTGCTAAAAAAAATACGATTTTAGGGTTACAACAATTACAGGAGAAAATAGTACGAGACAATAAAATAAGCAAAAATAGTAATACGAATAAATATAGATTGGACACTTATATATCGGGGGATGGAAAATCAATTGATTTTTGCGGAGGAGAGATCGAAAAAAAAACTCTCGCGGATTGCGGTAGTATGAGTTTCATCGTTGCGCAAACTTGTAGACATATAGTTTTCGAACTGAAGAAACGATTTCTCGCGAGAGGCACCACACGTGGCCACCCATGAGGTTCGGAGCCAAGTTGCTCTCCCTTTCTGTCCCATTCGAGATACAACGACCGCAACTTTTTTCCGCTAGACGTCTCTCTTTCCTCGCTCCGAGTAAAAACGCATGGACATTGACTTATTACGTTTCGATTATAGCATTTAAGAAACGTTAAACGTCAAGTTCTTGAAATCATCCTCCAGCTCTCCATTTTAATGTTTTTAAACAAGCAAAATAGTTAAGTTGCGAAAAAATTGTACGTGCAAAAGTTTTCAGTTATACATTAGAAATCAATTTTTCAAATATTCGTGATCGATTACCAGCGAAAAATTGGCATCAACGATTCATGAAGACTTCTCGAGGGGAATAAATTCGCTTTCTTTTATATCCAGAAAAGTTTCTGCGGGCGATTGATCTAATCAATTTAATCGGAAATATAGTCGGAGCTTTCTCGTTTATCACGCGACTAATAAACATCGATCACAGTCAGAGTGGTCTCGATAGAAAAAAAAATACATTTACCATTTATGAACACATTAAGAGAAAAAGAATGCACGCTCTGTGTACTGTTCGTAAAATTAGTCAACTTTTTCGAATTCTCATACTTTGAAGGCCTACCGAATATCACAGCATGAAAATCTCTTGAGGAAAGTGATATTAGGAAGGGAGAAATTGATAATGGGAATAAAAAGACGGTTTCAATTAGAGGTAGCTCTATTTCTCTAGGGAGAAGAATAGGCGACGAAGTTGAGACAATTCCGAGCGCCGTGTGCCGAGAGAATGAGGAAAGAGAAAAAGGTTCAAAAAAGATGAAGGGACTTTTATCAGAGAAAAGAGCGAGACGTCGAAACGCTACTGGGTTAATTGCTTTACAAATACACACACGTATGTAATAATATACCGACGAAATTCTGTACAAAGTAAGGTAGAAGAATAAAGGATGGAAGAACGAGGTCGATTGAAAACTGGGCCAGGTTTACTCGGTAACTGTGTCAACGCTATCGATCCGCGGTTCAACCCTCCGCGTGCACGTCTCTTCTCTTTTTGTTCCTTGCCTCTCCTCCCTAACCCGTTCGCTATATTTTCCTGCAACGTGTCTCTTCGTGACTTCTGCGTACATATATCTTAGTTGCGATCTAAACTGTTGCAATGGACCTTTCACACCACTGGAATTCCACAATCATTCTTGTTTCTTATTTTTCATCCCTTTGTGATTTTCAGTGTGAAAGAAATCGAATTTTAAAAACATTTTAATGAAAATTATCAACAGTGTATATATAATTGTTTGATCATTAACACAGTAAAAAAGTGATAAAATTCCCGACCCTTCAAGGGTCAACTAAAATACATTAAATTTTCTATTTTCTTAACGTGGAGAGACGAAGGGTCAAAGAATTCTTATTCGTTTCGTGAGACGTATTTTGTACGTAGATAATCAACGTGCCAGCATAATCAAGAGGTTTCTTCTTCCGAATAGATAAGGATGATTAAAGAAGAATGTGTTGAAAAAAAGGCAGAAGGCCTCGAATGTATGGCGAGCCGAGGACGCGCGCGATCGCTCTCGCACGGAGAAAACATATAGATTTGAGGCAGGTCGGTAATGTCAGTGAAAAAATAAACGACCTGTAAGCAGGCAAGAATAAGACAGGCATATATAGGAACGACATCATGTATCGCCTTCGATCCGTCTCTTCGATAGCGAGTAACAATTTTAACCGAGCTCTATCTTCTCCATTTCTCCTCCTTTTTCTTTATTTTTTCTTTTAAATATCGTTTAAGCATGTAACGTTACACCAGACGCGAAGCTCCCCTCAGGACGACGCGAGGCGGATCATTTTATCCATGATGCAAAAAATTAATTCGAAGCGAAAAATATTGACTCGATAAATAAGTGGATAAAAACGGAAACTCATTTCCCTCTTTTTCTTTAAAATTGTGGTACAGAGCACGAGCAATCATCGTGTATACATGAAACTTCTTACACATCGCAAAAAATCTTAAATTTAAACAAAAAAATAGTAGTCGTTCACAGAAATAAATTAATGAGAAAGATTTTCTGCATATTGATGAAAATGAAAAGATTCGGTTGAACTCGTATTTCTTTCGATAAATATTTCACAGACTTTATGAGGATGGTTTATAACGAATTATGAAAGTTACATTCCATGTAGTCTGACGAGAAATGTTTTCTTACACAAAGCTTCGACAAATGTTGTATACGCGTCCTATGTAACCTTTTTCTTCCACTCTCTATACATTATTAATATAAACACGTGGAAGTAATGTTGGATGACCTTGAATTTAGAGTAAGTTGTTTTTTAACCAATTTGCAACAACTTTCGTTGGGGGATGAAAATTATCATTTTGTCATTTTTTCAAATATTATTAAATGGATATGAACGTTTCAAAAATATTGTGCCAAAATTTCAAGTCAACCGGAGCAAAATTGTACCTATATTGTCAAAAAGAATTCTTGAAAATACATCATTTTCCCCTGAATTGAACCAAAAACAACATAATACAGAGATAAAATATATAAAGAAAAAAATGTTTTGATTTGACTGTACCGATAGATAGGACTATACCTTAAAATTGTAAAAAGACGAAGGCTATTTGAAAGTATTTATATACGTTGTATAGATAAAAAATGAGAGTTCGTCAATTGTAGTGACTGAAAAGTTTAAAAATGAATATAGCTCAGCCGCGTCACATATTTCCATGAATCGAATTATAATCGTCAATGATATAATCAATCTTTATGAAAATGCACTAAGGCGAAGAGAGAGAAAGAGAGAGAGCAAATTTTTTTCACGATACGTATATGAGAATGAAAAAGCATTTTTGAACGACTATTTCGAAAATATCTATATTCTCAGATAGGTATGCAATTTGAAGGCTGGAAAATTAATATCCTCTGTTCCATATGTGAACCACAAAATTAAATAATAGACAATTTTCCGGTACTTGTGTAAAAGTGTATCAGGAGGTGAGAGAGGATTTTTGAAAAAGTAATGTCGAAAAGTTGTATTCTGGAATAAGTGGTTCGAAAGTTCAAAAATTAATCGCATGGTCCATATTGGCACGAAATCTCGACGAGGTGAAAAGAGAATGAAAAAAAAGGATGATGGCGATCGGTTGAGTGCGGGCTTTCGTTTTCACCGAGCCTACTTGTTAATTCGGTGAGTCAATAGTTGTATAACGCGAGCCGAGGGAAGAGTGAACCTGAAACTCGGCGACGGTCTCTCGGATCGTTGCGCAACGGAAATGCTCGCAACGCTCTCTCTTTCTCTTCATCTCTCTCGCTCCCCCATACGAGCAAACTCTCCATTCTCGGCCCGTGTGGGTGAACACGTACACACTTACGGTTAACAACGTTGGAACTATACACGTAATAGTGATACAGTAATAGTAAAAACGCTGATGGCTTTCCCTCTCGCGAATACTCGACCCACTTGCCCACTAAACTAGACACACATTTCTCTTATCCAAGAGCGAAAGTGAGCTCTGTCCAACCGAGAAAAATGGCAAAAGCGAAAATCATATCATTGCCGTTCCCCCCTTTTTTTTAATCTTCATACCTTGTCTTTTTTTAGAGGAATAATCATTGAATAAAAATTCATTTTCTGTCCTCAATTTTAATATTTCCAAAAATATTTCAATTTTATTTTTTTCTGTAGCGTAAATTCTTATATACTTGACATAGTTAAGATTTTTTCGATCGATTCCAGGGATTATACTTCAAATATTGAAAAATTTGAAATTTCGATGGATTTAATAACTTCTCATAAGGCGTATCTAATGGTTATGTTGAATATTCGATTAGGGACATTTAAAAGAACCGAAATTAAAAAAGATTTGCACCTCGTACAAATTATATATTGAGAAATTAATTATCCACGAAGAGTTTCTTCTCTAAAGCCCACTGAAATACGAGTAATCGATTCGTATTTTTTTTCGATCTTTTCGCTTTTTTTATTAGAATGAAAAGAAGAGGGGATTTATGAACGATGCCAGACAGATATAAGAGCTTAGAGAGTTGGCCTAGTTTAGTCTATATCACACGAATAAGATATTCGAAATTCCCTGAGGATGGTGAGAAGGGGCAAAAGATTTTCGACGAGTCAATCGTGCCACCAAACGGCGCGACGCGTACGTACATTATTTAACAAACTACGTGTATTCAACGAGATGAGAGAGAGAGAGAGAGATACAGAGGGATGGAGAGAGAGGGAGCGAGAAAGAAAAAGCCGCGAGCCGATGCAACCTTGAGCTCGATACTTCGATCCGTTTCGGAGACATTGCGCGAGGTGTTTCACGAAATAGACCTGACTGACTCGAGACTACCCGAAAAATTGATTTAAAATCGTTTTTAAAAAATTCTCTGAAATTCCAGTTAAAAAAAAAGTTTCCCAAATTTTTTAATGATGGGTTAAAATTGTACATGTATGACGTTCCTCTATAATAAACTTACAAAATTTTAGACGATCATATTTTAAATTATCATTCCATTAATAAAAAAATCATAAAGCATGCTACTTTTTACTTTGTAGACATTAATAGGTAAGCGTAAAGTTCATGATTTTGGTGAGCAAGAGGTCGATGGATCATGACATCATGAGCACAACTCCGAACACATGTTGTATACCCTGCAAGGAACTGCCTCAACTTGCATCTCTATTCACTGTAGCGAGAGTGTTGCAGTTGTGCTGGGACGCCATAAGGCACGTTCATAAATTTGTTTCAACTACTTTTTTATTAAGTTTTAAGCAACGCATAATTTTTTAAGGTATACCGTTTGATATAGAAAATACAAATGAGAAAATGAAAGGTACATTTAAATAACCCACTCGTCGATCTACATGAACATGTATACATTATACATATATTTAGCATTAAAATGCATTCGTAAAGGCT
Source organism: Cremastinae sp. B BG-2022a (assembly GCA_030522605.1). Classification (NCBI taxonomy): domain Eukaryota; kingdom Metazoa; phylum Arthropoda; class Insecta; order Hymenoptera; family Ichneumonidae; species Cremastinae sp. B BG-2022a. Next base: position 70,878 of record JAPYYX010000158.1, read on the forward strand.
GCCACAAAAGGATTTGTTCTAACAGGTACTAATGTCAAATGTGTTGAAAATTGAATTTTCGCGAATATCAACGATCGCTTATTTAATAAATAAAAGTATTCCAAAACAATTGGCCTTACCCCTCATTATTAAAAAAGTTATCCTACAATGAAAAAAAAATCCTTTTATGCAATATTTCGTAATAGTGTTGAAAAAAGCAGCACAAAATGAAGAAAGTTTTGATAGATCGAGGTAATTCGTAACGAGTCGCGAACTTGGAATGTTGATTACGTTGGCAGGTATTGAGATGAAGTTTATTCAATGGGAATGACAAAAACGGCGAGGAATAATATTATAAGGAGAGAGGAGTATGCCATGACACACTAACCGAGTGGTCGAGACCCACTTAAGAGCACCACCGGCTGACCTCCACCCAAATGGAATGGATGGGGTGATAATGCGCCCAGCAGCGCTATAATTCCTCCCTCCGTCTCTCCTTCCTCTTTGCGGCCTATAAACCGAGAGCACCGCTCCCCGACACATACGTCGACATTTCTTGCTTTTTCTCCTTTTCTTTTTTCCTCCTCCACCTCGTTCCTTCTCTCCTTTTATCATCTCTCGCGCAATCCTCGCTGCAGCCGAGTTTGGTTAACCGAGGTCGTTGCGATTATTTCTCCGATTGCTTCTTCTTTCCTCATCCCTCGTCCGATTTTTCAAACTCCTCGAAATATATTTATTTATTTTTTTATTCACTCTCATTCCATGTGAATTCCATGCTCAGAAACTCTGCATACATAGGACTCAAGTTATTTTTTGGTATGTAGACTTGGAGATCGCTTCGTCTCTGCGATCGGCAAAATGCCGCTTTCAATAAAAAAGAATCCTTCGAATATTAAAAAATTCCCAAATATAATATTTTTTCTCAATTTGAGAATGAATATATCAATAATTATTCGTATTTCTGGTTAATTGACAGACATGTTCTACAGAGAGAAAAATGTATATAGAGAGAGCGCGGGCGTTGAGTGAGAAAGTTTTTTCGGCAAGACGATTTCGATTTCGCCACCGTATACGATGTGGTCGCTCCTCTGCGTCTCGCTTCTCCTCCAGAGGATACATAACTCAAGGAGCGGAGATATATACACGCGCGTCGATTGTCCAGCCATTTTAACCAAGAGATAAAGAGAGAAAGCGGGGGTGGAGAGGAGATCCGATTGTGTCACCGATCTTGAGAGAAATCGATTTTTTTCATTCACGAGTCCTGAAAACGAAAATCTCTCAACTTTTTTGACATCTATTTTAATCTTTAGCTCAAGTGGAAATAAATGGATTGAGAAAAAATTCGGCACTGGCTCTACAATGCTCGAGTCTTTTATTCTTTATTTCACAATGTATGTATGATTATCTATTTGAATTTGGAAAAAGGAGAAATTAATTTTGGTGAGTAAATACATGACAGAAATGAGGGGAAGGAGTTCGAACATTAGCTAACCAAAGACATGTATATTACGCAAACTTAGGGAAAGTAGGCGGTGGTTCGCAGGTCTCGAACTCCTGTTGAATCCCCTCCTCCGTAAATCAGTGTAGATCTCTCTCTCTCACTATCTCATTCACTCACTCCTGAGCTCATTTTCTCTTCGTCTCTCCACTCAGGCGCATGTCTGTACAAGTCGTGAAATGATACGAGTTTGCGTGTATTCGAGCCCCTCAGCACACGTAAGCTGCGTTGAGAAAACGTTGCGAAAGCTTTCGGTGAGCGCGCGACTCATACAGACGGCGAAAACGAGAGAGAACGCGGGACCATTATAATGCAGTAACAGCGAAAACGTTGAGGTTGAAAAAAAAATTACCTAAATCCTTTCTATCCAAAGCGAGAAAACATTTTTTTGTTCAGGAGAGAAAAAATTGAGACACTTTTGAGCATTAAAAAAATATTAAATGCGATAAGTGTGACGTGAATAAAATCTGAATGCGATTTAAAAATGATTTTATTAAACAAAAATGGTTTTTCAGTTTTCATCTCGTTTTGGTGCTTCAAATGGTCGTTTCGCAGTGCCAGAATTTATTTTTTCAAATCAACCCATCGGAATATCAGTAGAATCTCTCTTATTCAAATTTACGGAATAAATTTAACGCAATGACAAACGCATAGCGGATACATTCGCATGGTAACGATAAAACATGTATCCGGAGCGTATTTAAAATTTTTCGTACTTTGATCGACACGAACGATAGATCTTTTTTGATCGCGAAACTCTATTTAAAGAAGCATTTCTATTTATTTTTTCGAATCGATAAAAGCAACGAGCGAGCCTCAAGACGCCGAGGAACGAAGATAAAAACGTATGCTGGAAGGTCTCGTGCGGAGTTGAAATGGAAAAAACGGCAGGCAATTGGGCAGATTCCGGTTCGAGAACGATGCATAAATGGGGATCGCGAAAATATCAAGCAACAGGAAAAGTGCGATTGCAAAAAAAGAAAAGCCCGCGGATCTGTCGGCGCACCTTTTGATTCGCGCTCTACGGTTCGAGTTTGAGATGAGGTGGTGAGCGGGGCAACCGGGACAGAACCAATGGAGAGGGAGCGAGGAAAGGGGACAGAGCGAGATATCGAGAATCGTGTCATTGTCAGTGGGTAATCAGGTCAGTAGGCCAGTGGGACAAGCACTTTCAATTTCAGTCCTTCTCGGTTTCTCTTGACGGCATTTCGTAGCGCTCCCACCTCTCGCGCGCTTATCGCGCGCTTTGTCCGCGCTCGTTAACCGCGCACGCGCGATCATTTTGTGCGCGAAATTGAGCGGGGAGTCGCCAGGCGACCGGACTTTCCTGCTGGTAGGGATAAGACGCCTGGCTGCGGTTGCCTGGCAACGGAAAGAAAAGAGATCTCTATGCTTGAAAGATAATATTCTCGAGAGCAGGAATCTAATCGAATATCTTTGGAAAAGGCTCACGTGCACCGGTGAAACTGTTTTCCGGATCGTTGATACGGAAAATCACGTCAAGCACTGAATAAAAGTAAACAATCAAATTTTGAAAATACGTAAATAAATAAACATTATCTATAGATATAGCCGACAGCGGTAGACCCATGATCGATATATGTTGAATTGAGAGATCTCACGAAAGTTAAGTTGCGTTTAGCGAGGACAATGCTCGAATGGGAAAATCCGCTCAATTCACATTGAATGATGGTTCAAAGCTGAGTGGGCTATCGGCTTTTCCGAGTTTGTCATCTTCAAAAAATCCATAAAAAACATGATCGACTGTATCTTAATTAATGAACTAATTGTCTGGAAATATGAAGGACCAATTTTTCAATCACGGTAAAATAATATGAATGAAAAGATCGAAACATCGCGTTCTTTGTCTTTTATTTATTTATTTTGAAAGGAGGAAATTTTATCGCGACAAAAGAACGCCGGTTCTTCCGAACTCCCTCTCGTCGCGCTTGTATCGTTCCCTCTTTCTCAACAGCCGGTATGAGCAAGCGTGTGTTTAATGCGCGATATAGCACATAACGCGCGAGAGGCGCGCGCGCGCGCGCGAGTGAGCGAACGCGAGATAGCGGAAAGTAGGACGCGTATTAAAAACCACGGACCGTGTCCCGCGTGGTTGTTACTTCACGTTGTGACGCTGTTACCCAATCGAATTCGTCATAACTGGCACAACGATGAAGAGAGAGAGAGAGAGCAATTTTTTCTTTCATTTTTTTATCACTGTGAAATTTTGGCGCGAGTGAACACGATTGGAGAAATAAATAGAGAGGAAACGAAATCCCAAAAGAAATGGGCGTGGATCGATCAGTGAAAATATATTAATTTCTTATTCAGGGAGAGGGACGGAGAGAAAGAGAGAGAAGAGGAGTAAGAGAAAGGGAAGGAGAAAACACGAGAAGAGGATTTAGTTTGTAGATAGTTCATTATTGGATTAGCTGAGAATCTGTAGGTAAGCGATCGAGTGCTCGCGCCGGTAAATATTGGCGTTCGCCACGTGAGCTTTCGCGCCACCTGTGGGAGCGCCAATGGAAACACGAAAAAGAATGATCGAAAAGATTTCTGCTATACAGTCGAAGCGAAATCTCGAATCTCTTGTCTATTTTTCATATTCAGGGAAATTTTCCATTCCGATGCATAAAATCTTCCGCACAGCTCGTACCCTCAAAAATCAAGAAAAGTTCATAATCCAGTTCTTTAAACTAAAAAAAATGAAAGAAAATTAATCAATAACTAAATAATATGCTATCTTGAAACTCATGCAGAAATCGTTATTTTGAAAATTCAGCGTTTGTATGTTCACAAACAAAAGTTTTTTAACGACATCATAGATACACGAATTTTGCGATGTGATTTATGAATCAAGTAAAATAAAATAAATAAATGAAACTAAGATTATTTATAGATGGCACGTACGGAGGAATCTTCGGGCAAGAACGATTGACACTTTAGCCACGCAATGCTGAATAATAATTATTGTTAGTTCAGTCTGTCTCTGTCTGGTAGCGGAGAGCCAGAATGGCCGGTTCGGTGTTATTGAGTTATTCGAATGCGCGAGGTTTATCAAAGTGGGTCAAGCGATTCAATAGCCGCGCTACGGCTGCTGCGGAGAGGAAAATCGCTCGTTTCAACGACGCACGCGTGGGAGTATTCCGCGCGCGCCCAGGATATACAATTGACAATCGAGTTCACATACACAGACAAAAGCGCGTACATGTAATACCCGCCTGCTATATTACCTTTACAGATATCACTCGCATTTTCATCAAGCATATCTTCTTAATATTCCTAACTTTTCCAATAAAACATAAAAATTCACTATTAGACACCAATTTTTTTTTTCGACTTCGAGGGGGGAAAAAAATACGAGAGTTGGGTCAACATCGGTGTGCTCGGTGTTGCAAAATATCCGAGGGCAATGGTAGAAAGGAGAAGAGGTTTCTCTCTGTCAACTTTGGTGACGAGGGTAGTGGGGGAGGAAATGAGAAGGAAAGGTGTGGTTCAGGTACAGAGATCGTAAACGAAAGAAGCCAAGTAATCTGCATGTAGCAAAACTCAAAACACCCCAAGGAAATAATATCCACACTCTACTCCGGGGACATCCCGTCGCGAAAAAATGTTCCTCTTGTGACAAATGCACAAATGTATTAGTCAAAAAATTAATATTATTCAAAAATCGTACGAAATAAATAAAAATAAACGTATTTAGATGGAAAGCTGTGAAAAAAAAATAAAGATTTTTTTCATTAAATAAAACATACTCCAATTTTTATAAACACGAATATGCGATCAATTTCATACTTTTTCCAGAGTTCTCTGAAAGTATTTTCACAACTTTCGTGAGAGGAAAGTCGAGAATATCGTTCCGTTCTTGTCCACGGACTGACAGCACTCGTCATATAAATCCCTGATGACGGGAAAAGAAGGAAGAAATATAATGGATAACATCCATTGTATATATATGTATATAGAATGTTAAAATCTTTTGGCCTGCGTTAGAAGATATATGTGTACTTATATGTGGTTTCTTCATGATACTTTGATCCCTTTAAGATACTTTGCTACGAGCAACGTCGAACATGCTTCCTTCTCGCACTTTTTCTTCCCTCTTGTTTCAATTCTTAATAAACCTCCTCCAAAGTCGTTCTCGAAAACGCAAAGAAACATACGATTTAATACAAAGAAAATTTTAATTTTATGACCTTAATATTGAAATCGCATGATAAAAATCAATAAATAAATATACGAAAATGTATTAGGATAAACTGGAACGCTTCTGCCACGCGACAAGTAATTTGGTATTCACGACAGAAAGGTGAGAGCAGAGGAGCAGAGATAGAAAGAGAGAGTCTCAAAGTATATTTCAAAGGCAAATAAAATCGTAATTCAAGGGATAAAGATAATTTCGAGGGATAAAAATGAGGGAAAAATGTGCAATTTCGTATTCGACACTTATTGCCCGTGACGTGTCCCCTTTTTGACAATGAAAAAATATAATGGGAGGGATTACCTGAGGGTCCCTTTCTTCCTTCCTTTCCCTTCTGATTTTTTCCTTTCCTTTATTTTCCTTTGCCTCTCTCCTCTCCGCTATTTATCTCGACGGCACGAGACACCTTTTGCCATCGAACAGGCCTTTTCTTCCTCGGATGAATTTGATTTATCGAACCCTCCGTGAACGGAAGAAGGAAGAGAGGAAAATATATGGCGCAACAAGTGTTTTGCAGGTAGATCTCGTTCTTTCCCCCCGCTTGTATTTTCCTGCTCACGATGGGTAAACACTCCATTCTCCCGTCAATATTCACAACGGGGGGTTTCTCGCGCGTGCTTGTCCCCCCCTCTTAAAATTTGCAACATTTTTCATCTCTCATCACCTTTGTTGTGAAAACACGACTGTGATTCAATGTCCATTCAATTGTAAATTTCAAAAAAATCATGGGACCACATAAAAAATTCTTTTATCTTTTATAATTTTGCAATCTCGAAGTTCTCACAGATTATCCATATGTCTGCATTGATAAAACGACTCTATTTTGTTCGTATTTCGTCGAGTTCACGATATATGTATCAAAAACAAATTAATTTGGGATAAAATTGATAAAAGATGGATGATATTGAGCAGCTCATAGTGCATTTGAGTTTAAGTAATTCGATGACAGATGAGCTCAGCGATGAAGAGACGGACCAAATCGAGAGGAATGTAAGGAGAAGAAGGAAGAGCACACGCTCGCGTGTCCCGAGCCTGCATCAACCTGGAACCGTAAAACCTGTACGATGTAAATTGGCGGAGGACGCGAGCGAGATGAACCCTCCGAGTATGTACATACATACACACTGGGTCAATTTGACCCGAGCGATTTCTTCGAAGAAAACGTTTCTCATTTTAAAAACTTTTTTCAACAATTTTTTTTTTTCAAATTTAGTATTTATCAATTAGAACTGAAAAAACCTGTTATGTTCCGATTATAATTACGCTAATCCTATATACAGCGGGAATTAACAAAACGGAAGTGTAATAGGAGAATATATTACCCTTTTAGATTACGAGAGAAAAATTGCGAACGGAGTAACATATTTTTTTCCTAATATTACTGGAAAAACATCAGAAAAAAAAATGTAGTGCGGAAAGTTGAATTCTTTCAACATAATCCTGATAAGTAATATCTTATTGAGATGGATGGAGCAGCAAGGGCACCTGAAATTTCTTCCAACATGGGAAAAATCGTTTAGTAGGGAATAAAAAGTGTGAGGGGGAAAATCAGCAGCACAGTTCCACCTGTTGATAAGTCATAGTCGTCGCGTCATCCGTAATACAAAAAAAAGAGATAGAAAAAGAAAAATGGTAAAAAGGAATAAAAGTGTCTAAAAGTATCCTCAAACTTCCTGAAAGAAAAGTTTATAATATGGATAACTACGAACTTTCTATCGGTGCAGATATTCCATCAGTATACAAATTGAAATAAAGATCCAGTCATAATGTACGAGCAACAATTTACACGTGTATCCGAAAGAATAAAATTGGAAAAAGCCAAAATAAATAAAATAAACCCAGAAGGAATTGGGATATGTGTGTGAAAAAATGAGTAAAATCTTTAATAAATAAATAATTTGATCGTTGAAAATAAGGGTATTTGGGGGGTGAGGGAGAGCAGGTTCGGAAGTGAAGAAAGAGCAAGTGAAAAGAGAAAGCGCAAGAGAGCGAAAGCCGAGAGGGAGAGTAGAGGAACGGTGAGTGAAAAGTGAGAGTGGGACACGAAGAGGGAGAGAATCGAGAGGAGAGGGAAGTAGTTTCGCGAGGTTCTCGGGCATTAGTATAGGAGGGGAGAGAAGGAGCGAAGAGCGTAGTATGGATGAAACACGACCAAGAAAACGCCGAGTTTATTCAACAGAGCGAGAGAACCGTACAAACTACCTCTATACGTATATACGTGGATATTTTTCAACGTATTTACACATATACTTTTTCTATATATAGATATATTTCTTCAAATGTTTGTTGTACATATACGCGTACTCGTATATACGTATATAGATTGAAAGTTACAGATATAGAAAATGAACTGACAAAGAAACGGTGAGTTGCGGTTCTTTGTATGCCCGGGACGAACACATCAGTCGCGTTTTTTACACGGAAATTTTGTCTGCCTCTCCGCGTATGTTTTTGCCAGATCCGGCGGGTGTAGGGAGAAGTGGTAAAAAGAGATCGAGAGTGAGACTAATTTTATGGCGAGAGTTTCAGTCTGAGAAAGAGAGAAAGAGAGAGAACGACAGAATGAGACGGATTCGGAAATAAACGAGACGAGAGCGTTGGACCGTACGAGAGCTAGCGCGGGAGGGAATGGAGGAAGAGGGACGGAGATGAAAAGAGAGGGAAAAACGCGAGGAGTTTGGCAAGCGGCATATCGCGACAACAAAGAAGCCTTCTTCACGATTTCGCGCGCACCCGACTAGCAATTCCCATAACGGGTTCAAGTTGAAAAAAGGAAAAAAACATATTTAATGGAAATAAAATGAAACGGACTTATCTGCACCGAGAGAGATTTCGAACACTGTTGGGATAAAAAGAAGAATTTTTTACATCTCTTTATTCTCCTTTTTTTTATTCACTTATTCGAATTATGACGATTCTTCTTTTTTTCTGGGAACAGTGAAGGAAAAATTCATTAAAAAATATATCCCGTTTTAATATCAATTGAATAATCCACTAACATGTTTTTTTTTGTAGTAGATAACAAAAATTTATATCAACGTAAACTTATTTTTTATTGAATTTTTCCTCGATTAAAATAATATTGCATAATCTTGAATAATATGTTTTAGTTTTTGGAAATTCGACTCACCGACAATAGTTCCTGGAATTTCGTTAGCTCCCTCGATCCTCTGTTCAATCTGCACCATACCATCGTCGACGAGACCTTGAACCTCCTCCGGTAGATCGGGCCGTAGGATGGGATTGACCGGCTCAACATTGTCGCTGATAATATTGTTGACATTGAGGCTGTTCGAGGAGAGAGAAGACGCGGACGACGGGGACGAGGAGGATTCCGTTTGGCTCGTTACGATGACATTTTCTAGGTCGTTCCCGGGCATCGATGAGAGACTCGTCGTCGTCGTGGTCGTCGTTGTTATCGCCGTCGAAACGGACGAGCCGTCACACGGCACGCCGTCGCTTTGTTGCACTCCCGTCGTAGCTGCCATTCGATCCTCGTGCATGCTTTTTTTTTTATACTCCACTAAATATATATTTTATCCGTCCCGACGAAGAAAAAAAATGTAATAAAAATATCACACGGATTCTGTTTTTATCCGGGTACACCCGCGATTGTTTAAAAAAACGTGAATGACGTCGACGATCAAGACGAGCGCGTTAAACACTGGGTATAGAAAAGTCTCACAGACGTTTCTGTTTTTGTTTTATGCTCTTTTTGCCGAAAGGAGGAAAAAATTGGTTCCAAGTCGCGATACTACATGAATACGTCTCGCTCTCTATTTTTCTTATCCATTATTTCATTCTCCACGCATCGAGCTTTTCTCCTTTTTCAATTTATCGAGACTCCAGAGACGCTTTTGCCTATTTTTTTGTCCTTTCTTTCTCGTCGCCGAGATTGTGTACAACAATTTTCGTCTCTGTCTTACACGCGCGTGCGTGTGCCCGCGCGACACGCCGGCAAGAGCTCGCGGAGAGCCTCGAGGCCCCCCCACCCCACCCCACCCCCGCCAGATTCCGGCCCTGGCGCTTTTTTTTTCGTCTCCGTCTCTACGTCCGTGTTTTTTGAACTCTCGAATCTCGAGACCGGCCCGAGCTACGGAGAGAATACCGTGGAATAGCGAATCCTTCCGATATTCGTTAGTTCAAACGTTTTATCGCGATAACCGTTCCCGTGCACTCTTGTTCACTTATCGACGACATTATAACACTGCCCTCCTGTCACACGGAATCGCACGCACGAGAGCGAAGGAGAGGAAGAGACAGAAACGCGAGAAGGTGAAGGAAGGGAAGGAAAGGAAAGAAAAGAAGAGAGAGAGAGAGAGAGAGAGAATTTCGAAGAGATCCAGGGGAAAGGGGGAAGGCTCGCGACGAAGAAAAAAAAAACAAAAAACGGAAAGAAAAAAAGATACGCTCTCGACAGAAGACAAAGAAGGCGAGGGGAGGAAAAATCCGTCCCGCGGATTTCCCCCCTGCTGGCGGCGTGAATTGCGGAGAAGAAAAAAGATATGAAAGAAAAGAGAATTTTCCTCCGCGTTAGACAAATGTAGGTCTGTAGGCCACTTCACTTACACTTAGCATCCCCGGAAGGAGGGTAAGGGGACATGCGCGCGAGCGAGGGAGATGGATGAGCCTCGAGAATACGCGAGAGCGAGAGAGACGGAGATAAGACCAAACGGACTCCCTTAGTCAAGCGAGAGTCCCGGCCAGACGCACACGCACTCTCGATGTGACAGCCACACCGAAGATCTCTCGTTCACGGACAGTACCGTAATTCGAGCGTAGGGGCGCCACTGGCCAACGGGTTCGTTCTCTCCCTCGTTGTTTCGTCCTCGCTCTGTCGCTGTCACGAATATGCCGCGCGAAAATAATTCACGATCCTCGTATTCTCTCCAGCCCTTTGAGACACTTTATACGTTTTTGTTCCTCTTTCCGGAATTTCCTCGTGACTTTCATCAGCCCTCGTGTCCTCGTCCCGCGCAGTCGCAACTCTCGTCTGGGCATCAGATGAATCTGGACACAAAGAACAAACATCACAGGAGCAGAATTATTACGCACGAGCTGTCAATGAATTTTTCCTATATCTAGTGCAGACAATTCGAGCGCTCCCCCGAATTTCGTATTACTTTCAATGAAGAAAATATTTTGAATTAAATATTGAAAGCATCTCGAGATTATTTCTCAATGAAAATTCAATTTACCGCGTTACGTAATGTGGAACATTTTTATGCGACATTCTTTCGATGTTGGATCAATCGTGGGGCGCTCGAGACCGCGAGTATGTATGTACGTGTGTAGATTGATCAATTATTCCATATAGATTGATTATTAATGTACACGTATGTATATATTCAACGTTGTTGCAGAATTGAACGATGTCGGATGAACGATTTAACATTTCGTAATATTTCGGCAACTATCTGACATATTTGAATATTCAAATGTACAAAGCGCGTACAACTGGTTGAAGATGTATCAAAATTTCGAAAGAAACAAAACAAATTTATTCAATCTTTTATAGTAATAATAATGAAAGTAAAAGAAGACCAATTAATGTATTCAAAAAGAATTTGGATAACGCGTGTTACGCTGCGAGCGGGAAACGTGATCGGGAAGATAAAAAGTTCTTTGCTCCTTTCGCTTGATACGAGAATGCTCAAACGAAAGGGAAAACTCGCGCAGCGGGCCGTCAAATGTGCCGATCCCTTTCGTCGGCTTCTACACGATGAACGACGATGTTATTTTTGACGCTGATGCGGGATGTTTTCTTGAAATAACAATGATTTCCATATTATCATTACCTACTGATTTATCTTTTATTCATCGAGAGAGTAAACATCGTTCCTTTTTGAGGATTCGAAAAATTTTTTTGGTTATGGCTGCTGCGAGAGTGAACGTTCCGGGGGGCCTGGCGCCTCGCGATTACGGCGCTGCCTCGATCACCGAAATGTCACGCAGTAACACGTAATTCTCTCGCGCTACGGTTTAACCTCATCTTTACGTCTTAAACCGTTCACTAACATCACTCTTTCTTGTTTATCCGTGTAGACTTTCGTAAACTCGAACGATCAAAACTATACCCGTTTTATCTTTTTCTTTTCGGAAGATGCACAATTGCGGAATTCGGGGCTTGCGATACCTGGGACGATCAACGTTCCGGCGGGCCCCCCCACCCTTGCGGCAAATTCGTCTCACGCACACACGCGTCTTAAGAATTACTGACAAAGAGCGAGAGAGAAACGAAAACGTTTAGAAAACGCGGGTCCCCCTTAAGCATAAGTAGGTCAGGTGTCACAACTTATGGACGAGATCGTCGGCGGAGCCCCTTTTTCACTTAGCGTTGCATAATTCCGTCGCGCGTTACTTCACCCGAATCAACGAAATGTACAAGTCCCGCTCGCGAAGAAATGAAAAAGGAAAAATAAAAGAGGAAACAACTAAATATATGACTCGACTATTTAGACGTGCGACATATATGTACAATGCGCTGATCAACATTCAACAATACTTTTGACTAGCGTCATACACGAGAGACCGTGAAATCAAAATGGCGACCTCGATCCATAAAACCCGGGAATTTCGAACCTTCGGAGCGAAAACATTTAAAATTTCGAAAAATGGGCAAAACGTAGCGTTCGGTTACTATTCAACTTTTCATCTCAAACTCTCTTAGTGAAAACCTTTTTATTAATCTCATTACTTCAATGTTGTATATCACCTAAATCTCCTTTTCAAAAAGTATATCAATATAAATAGAGTATTGTCCGCAAGCAACAAGTATAACAACAATACATGATTCAAAAAATATGTAGACTTTGTAAATATATAAAAACGATTCGGATCGGGAATATATCGGTTTTGTTTTGTTTACTCAATAATCGAAGGCGGGTCCGCTCTTGACTTTTTTGCCTTGAGGACTCAGCTGCTGCGAACTCCTTTCATGAGTTGGCGAGAGATAACGAGCCTCTGAATTTGAGCAGTACCTTCGTAAATTTGATAAATTTTAGCATCTCTCATGAGTTTCTCGACCGGATATTCCGTGTTAAATCCGGCCCCGCCGAATACTTGTACGGCATCGGTCGCGCATTTATTAGCGACGTCGGCAGCGTAACATTTAGCGATCGCAGAGAGCATCGAAGCGTTCGGCTGTTTCGTATCGAGAGCCCAAGCAGCCTTCATCCAGGAGAGCCGGGCAGTCTCAACTCCGATCGCCATATCCGAAATCATAAAAGCGACTCCTTGATTGTCGATTATTGGCTTTCCAAAAGCTTTGCGCTCTTGAGCGTATTTCAGAGCCTCATCCATTGCCCTGTGCGCAATTCCGGTCGCACCACTAGCGACCATCGGTCTCGTTGAATCAAATGTTTGCATCGCTATTTTGAAACCTGCTCCTTCTCCTATCAGCACATTTTCCTCCGGCACTCTAACGTCCTCGAACGTTATCATGCGCGTGTCCGAAGCTCTCTGACCCATATTCATTTCCTGGCAAGATATAAATGTGGAATAAATTAACAAAATATTTTATTCATTAGTGCATTACTCGCATTTATTTAAGACTCGCTTGGGTGCATTCATTGACAGGAAACTTTAGAATTTTACCTTGCGACCTGGAGTGAGACCATCAGTATTTCGATCTACTATGAAACCTGTAAAAGCCTTAGACGCTGGTGCAGTTGGGTCTGGATTTGTACGCGCCAAGACAAAGTACCTTCCGATTAAGTGTTCATGATTATTTGTTTTTTTTTTATATAAATTTAACATCTCATTAGACTTACCAGCTGGCAACCCCGCCATTTGTAATCCACATTTTTGTTCCATTGATTATCCATTCCTTTCCTTTCTTAACAGCTTTCGTCTTTATTCCAGCAACGTCAGATCCTGCCCCAGGCTCTGTTACGCAATAAGCCTGTAAATATGTGCAAATAGATAATCAGAAATGTAAACAAAATAGACAAATAAACAAATAGTAAGATTTGAACTTACAGCGACAATGGGTTCAGCTATCACACTGCCCAGATATTTCTTTTTCTGTTCCATGTTACCTGCTATTTTAATTGGGGTTTGCTAAAATTAAAAACAAAAGACAATAATTAAATCAATAATCCAATGATGAGGTATGCTGGAAAATGTTATTGGCATATTCACAGCAAGACCAGAAGTTTCCATTGCTGTCATGATTCCTGAACAACCATACGCAAGAGCTTCGGAAACTATGCAAGAATCTAAAGAACCCAAACCCAGTCCACCTAAAAATTTAATACAGAGTAATATGAATAGAAAAAAAAGGAAGAAATTAATTTATGAAAATTGCGCATAAGCGTTTGAATAACTTACCAAATTCTTGTGGAACACTTCCATTCAAGATACCAGCGTTCCAAGCCTTCTTGATAACTGGCCAAGGATATTCTCCGCTTTTATCATAAGCTGCTGCAACGGGAATAATTTCCTCACGGACAAATTTTTCAGCAGTTTCTTTTATTTCTCTTTGAGTATCTGTAAGTTGGAAACTAGGGGCATTCTGAGCAGCAATGGTGCATGAGAAATTGCGGCGCAAAGTCTGCTGAATCGCATTGCTGTTTAATATCTGAAATAGAAAAAGTCACAATATTTTTGGACAGGTAAATGCATAAACAAGAAGTACAGGCAACTCATTGATAAAAAAATCATACCTTCTTCGCGATCATGATTCAATCTTGGAAACACTAAATTCAACTTGAAATCTCCGTAATTTTTTACTAATAAATAGTGAGAGATCCTTTATTATTGCAGGCTCGGCTGGAAATGACGTTCACTAAAGGCAACGAATTCATACTCTCGACTTTGTTGCCTGAGGTCAAAGTACAGAAGCTTGTACGAATAAACACATACTCCAAGATGAGTGCGACGTGTGACGGCACAGGTTTTCTTACTCTCCAAACGTCTGACCGATGCCGCTACGGTCTATGTAAATGCATGTAGCAGTCGTCAATAACGTAGGGCCCGAGCAGATCAACGTGCAAGCCAAAAAATTTTTTTCAAAATGGAAAAAGGAAACGAGATATAAAAAAATAATTATCAACTCTGAGAGCTAGTGAAAGAATTTGGATCTAAAATACAATAGTTATTACTTTTGATCAGAAGTATTTGTCTCTAGTCTTCATATGAAATCGATGCTCTTTTCCCCCAGCTTGTCGGTGCATGATTATAGTCGGCGAAATTTATTCCCCGTTCAATGTTTGACGTATTCAATTCCGATAACGAGTAATACAAATAATCATACTTAACAATAATATAATCACGCTTCTTATTATTCGACAATCATAAGTACATATCGACCTGAAAAATTTTCGATTGTTTCAAATACGCATACATACTTAAATGTTGAAAACGGGATGATAAAATGAACAGAGGGCAGTGCATGCCGGGATTAAGAAGATGACAGTCTCGGCACCGAAAATCTCTAATAAGAATTTGTTACGATGTTTCAACGAGATAAATTCGTGATTTACTTGTTCATCGAAGAATTCGTATTGCGATAAGAAACTCTGTATCTGTTGATGAGACTTCAATTATTCCAACCTCCAAAGGAATCGTAAAATCAGAGCAACAACTTAGGCTAGATTGGCTCTATGACTCAATTGTACTTATTTTGAATTCCTAGTCGTGTATTTTTCGTTGACTGAAAATTTTGTAAACATTAAAATGGACGTTGAAATTCATCCGCTGACGGCAAATCCTACCGCTGCTTGGCAACAACTGTCACAGGAACAAAAAGTTATTAAAATCAATGTCAAGCCTCCGACCATGGAGGCTCCTACCAACAAGGTTTTTCTTTTTGATCCAAAACCTATATAATTTTTTATTTCCATGTAAAACATAGATTTTTTCAGCTGCGAATTGTCTGTATGAGTGACACTCATTCCCTGACACCCTACATAAAATTTGATATCCCAGAAGGTGATGTTTTCATACATGCCGGAGACTTTACAAAATGCGGAAGTCTTCAGGAGGTTGTAGAATTTAATAATTGGATAGGTAAGTTGTAGAAATAAAATTTGATATCAATTTAAATATCAGTAGATTAAAATACTGAATTCAAAATTGCCTCTTTCAGGAAATTTACCCCACAAGCACAAAATAGTTATAGCTGGAAACCATGAGCTGAGTTTTGATCCAACTTTTACTCATCCATTTTCTACGCAAACCAGCGGAGATAGGCAGAAGCATACAGGGACCAGCATACTTGATAATATCCCAACTTTAGGAATGTCGAAAGACACGCTAGCTGAAGCTATTCAAACTAAGAATGTCAAGGATTATCTAACCAATTGCATTTATCTTGAAGACTCGGAGATAGTCCTTTATGGTATCAAAATCTATGGGACTCCTTGGTAAAGATATTTTGAAATACAGTAACTATAATTTAATGTATTAATTATGATGTCGGAGTAAAAATTCGCAAAAAAATCTTTATTATTTCAGGCAACCAGAATTTTGCAAATGGGCATTCAATGTTCCCAGAGGAGAAGCTTGTTTAGCAAAATGGGATTTAATTCCGTCTGACACGGATATTCTTGTAACGCACACACCACCGATCGGTCACGGCGATCTCTGTTGCAGCGGAGTACGAGCCGGTTGCGTTGAACTTTTGTCCATCGTCCAGAAACGAGTTAAGCCGAAGTATCATGTTTTTGGACACGTTCACGAAGGATATGGTATTTCTTCTGATGGAAAAATCATCTACATAAACGCCTCGACTTGCGATCTTAATTATTTACCCAGCAATCATCCCATAGTTTTTGACATCACATTACCCCCGGGAATGGACAAGTCTTGAAATTCGTCATATTGATTTTATCAATTCTAGGTTTAACGTAACGTGAATTAATCGACTGATTTTAAAACCATTCGAAACAAGGCATAATATTTATGCTACACTCGTATTGATTTAAGTCTAAACAAGATTTTCTAAGCTGAAACACCACGAAGAATCTTCAATGCTACGGGTGCACTTTAAGATTAGGAATTTTTCTACCTTTATTCAGATGCTACGCGCTACTGAAAACAATTGGAGCGATCATTATTTTCTTATAATTTTTACAATTACGTGTTGACACGTTTGGGAATAAATCTTTTCGTAGTCATCTCTCGTTTAAGTTTTATTATCTAGATTATTTTAAAAATTCAAGAATATTTTTCTACAATTCGATAATACTCAAAAAAGTTATACACTGAATTTACGATTTGTTTGTATGAAATATCGGAACTGTGTAGAAATTTACATATTCTTTTTCAACATTGGAGTTAAGAAAAGATAATATTAAAAAAAAGAGTAGAAAATATTTTTCTGACATTTCCCTAATTTTTCGACAATATCGAAGGAAAAGACGAAACGTAGTCAACAGTTAAACAATTCGTATTAAAACAATGTATTTCATTGCTTGGTCAAAGCCAAATTTTAAATATCTCTCTCCCTATGCGCAATGCTTGTATTTTACACGTGATGTAATAAACAATTGTAGAGATCATAAATCACCATCTTTTCATACCTGTACAATTAAACGATGTTTCGAATACGTCAGGATAGTTTAGCCTATACCGTCAAAAAGTTAAAAAAAAAAGAATAGAACGTAGGATACTCGTTGTAAGTTTATCACTTACCGTTCCTCTCGTAAAACACTTTCTCTTACTTTTTCGTTTTCTTTCTCTCCTCTCATATCCGCAGATTAAGGACGCGCGACTTATCGTTATTATACGGATGCTTGCCTCATCTCGGTATCAGGATAAGGATTGGGACCGTCACCTTGAATCACGAATAAGAAAAAAACATGACATGAAATGAATGGCAAGACTGTCGTCAAGATGCATGTTACTTGCGGAGGAAATGTTATAAATATAACAGCTATTTACTACGGTATTTGTCACATCGTGTTGCAAAAAAAAAATAATAATGAGCGCACATGGTGTTCTCGAATTTTGTTGTTGATATTAAAGTATTTAGTTATATCCTTATATTCTTTCTCTCTCACTCTTTCATTCTCAGATAATGATCAAAGATAAAAACAGGTTTATAGTTTACGATGCCAGATCGTGATGTATTACAATTATGCTGGTTTGGTCTTGTTAGTATGAAATTGCTATTGTATAGCGTAGACTTTCATTCTTTCGTTTCTTTTCTTTTTAACTGCGCCCATTTTCGAATGTGTAGAATTCGATGTTAGTTTTAGTTTATTTTTTCTACTAAAAGAAAAAATCGAAGGAGCAAAGCAACGTAGAGGCCGTTCAACGGCAAACATTTACAATTGTAGATTCCGAAGTGAATCTAAGTTTCTAACTGACGGAGACTTTTGAAGGCAATCAATTGAAATGCAAATATCTTTTGCCTGGCGCATGATTCGAGAAATAATAACTGAGCGAGTTAAATCGGATTATTGTACAAATTTCTCGTTGAATCCGACTTAAAATTTGACACGTTCGAGGAGATTCAGCCATGGATGGATAGATTTTATAAGTGTTTTTTCGTTCTCCCTTGTCTTTCATTCAATTTCGAACGGAAAAACAAATATTGTTGGTTCTCCATTATTTAACTTATCTGTAAAATAGTAACAATGAAACTGCTAACGTACGATTACACTCTTCATGATATATAAGATCCGCTGAGGTTTCGTATCTTTTTTCAGTCGTTAATTTTCGCTAGGACGTTGCTCAATAGGGAACATTCGAAAAAAGGTACGACACAGACTCGCCATTGTGGGTTCTTCTGACAGCCTCAGCGAACATCATGGACACGTCGATGCACTGCCAAGAAAATATTTCGTTTTTTAGAAACACAATCTCTATCGAATTTTTATGGATACGTAAAACAAATAAAATGTAGTCCTAACCTGTATTTTCGGACAATCTTTCATGTGACCGTCCTGTGGAATCGTATTTGTTACAACGACCGCTTCGAAGCAAGCATTGTTAATTCTGCTGATGGCCGGGCCACTGAAAATGCCATGGGTAAGAATTGCATAGACTTTAGTAGCTCCAGCCTCAAGAAGCTTTTCAGCAGCGTGACAGATCGTGCCGCAGGTGTCTGCCATGTCGTCAACCAGAATCGCGACTCTATCTTTCACATCTCCGACGAGCACCATGCTTGCAACCTCGTTCGCCTTTTTCCTTTCTTTGTGGATCAGAGCGAACTCGACGTTAAGTCGATCGGCGATCGAAGTTACTCTGAAATCGACAAAATATAGATTTACATTATTTAAAAAACAATGTTCAAACACGCTTTGACATTGTAAACAATTAAGAATCATTACTTCAAGGTCATAAAAAAGGAGTCGACCTTTTTAAATAAATTTCCATCAACTTCAAACATTTTCCTACAAATTAATTGTTTCAATAAAATGGGAATTGACTCACCTCTTAGCTCCTCCAGCGTCAGGAGACACGATAATGCTGTTTCGCCACTCGGTGATGTTCTCTTTGATCCACTTGAGAACAGCGGGTTCGGCGAATAGATTGTCAACGGGAATGTCAAAAAAGCCTTGAATCTGACTGGCGTGAAGATCCATCGTAATTATGTGATCGGCGCCGGCGACGGAGAGCATGTTCGCGACGAGTTTTGCCGAAATTGGAGCACGACTCTGTAAAATACGATTTAAATACATGAGTTCTCGTGGCATCGTTTAATCGAGTCCCTCAAGTCCATTTGCAACTGGCTATCTCCTGTAACTCCAAAAATCTGTTATTTTTTTCATTCTTTTTCGTATATCTCTGCGTTATATTTTCATTGCCCGTTCTTTAATTTTCTAAATAATTCACCTCAGTCGGACGAATCCCCGAAACTGCGCGCGGTCTGAAATTTTCTTGGGAGATGATTGAGCAGAAAAAGAAAAGAAAAAAAGAACATGAAAACGGATGGGGTTGCGATTATCTGTGCTTGAGAAAAAAAAAGAAAAAAAAACGATTCTCCACGCGATCATATACAAAAGAGTGAGAGAATACCACAATTTCTTAAGGTAGTTGCCTCGCTACAGTCAGTATCAAAAGTTTTTCTCCGTGTCAACTAACGGCGAAATCATAAGAAAAAAAATTTTTTTTCTTAACAATTTGTTGAAATTTTAAACAAGTATTTGCTAATACCATACGGCAAGGTGTATGAAATTTTATTACGTTCAACCGTGTAGAAATGAAGATATTTATTGCTGAAAATAGCAATTGCAATTTTCAATAATAAATATCTCTCTTTTGACACGGTCGAACGCACTCAAATTTTAGTTTTCCGTATCATATTGAAGAAGATTTGTACAAGATTTCAACAAATTTTTAAGAAATCGACTTAGGCGACGTAACTACCTTAATACGACCAATATATCCTTTTCATAATGATTCCTCAATTATTCGTTTTATTTACTCGGTAAAGGAAAGTTCAGAGGGGACAAAATATGAATACAAACGCTATCGTTTTCAGAGACAGTGACGAAAAGAGTGTGTACATTGATAATATAGAAAAGAAGATAATCCAAAAGAACATGAAAAAAATAAAATAAGTAGAGAGAAAAAAATTTCTGTTGCAAATGCACCCCAGTTAGACTCGACGGGTACTGTAAGTAAAGCAATATCAACTAAAGTTATTAACAAAAGAAAAGGAAAAAAAATATGTACCGAGCACAATGCACAGCAGCATTTCTGTGTCGTTTGGAGTTGAAAAGAGCGAATTTTTTTCCATCAATCATTCGTGATAAGAAACTAAAATTGAGATTGTCGTGGACAAGTGAAACTTTGATGCCTCGTTGCTCGAGTGTGCATTATGCTCGGAGCGTCTTATATCATTCGAAGAGACAAATATTATTGAATGGAAACAAAACGAAAGAAAAAATCCTACGATTGCAAAAATGTGCTGTAAACATCACAGAAAGCTTAAGTTTTCGTTAATGGAACATCAATGGTTAATATCGATCTCAGAAAAAAAATTACTCATGTTCGAACGATCCTGTGACCTTTTTTCTGTTTGATAAAAATGAAACTTGATGACCACCGCAGTAGCAGGCATGTACAGACGTTAGTTCGCAAACTTGTGAACGAAGTCTCGTTTAATTATGGATTTTAAAAAACAAGCAATGAAAGAATAAAATTAGTACCCCAAGAGAACAATCGTATTTTTCGTTACCCAGAAAAATAAAATAGAGGATAACGACAATATTATTTGCTATCGTATTAATATTTTGCCCTCTCATCCAAACGTCAATAATATTTTTACCGAATAACTTTCACTCATTCATGGGGGTTGGGGGGTTATCGATCAAGGTTTTTGTGCAGAATGAAAAATCTCCGAAAAAGATAATAATTCGTTTTTTTTGTTTATCTTGCAATTCCTTTTTTGGTTTGTTTTTGTTTCTCTTTTGTTAGTCCTACGAATATAACTTGCTAGATAAATGAAAGGAAAAAAGAAAAATAATTTAGAAGAAAAAAATTTTTTTTAATAAAAATAAAACGAGATATCAAGTCTATACGATAAATACGAGTTATGTGTATAATTACAAACGCTTCACTCGGAAAGTCTCTCGATTCTATAGTTTATACTCACTGTCGACAGGTCGGGCACAAAGTCCTGAAAATCACGCAACTATTCAGAAAACTTGAAACAACTCTTTTATTGTAAGCTCTAAGTCGTTTCGCTCCTTTTTTTAAAACGGCAATGTAAACCTTATGCAAGAGAAAAAAACAACGAACGATGAAAATAAATAGAGAAATAAGAAAAAGTGCAAGGATCAACGAGGAAACATAATAAAATGTTGAAAACGGGATCACTGCGGAGCATGGATTTTTTGTTTTCCTATTTACTACGCTCAAAACTCGTGAGAGAATCGCGATTAATTGTTTTCAATACACGCAATATTTATAACGTTTATTTCGATGTCATTTTCTCCCGGGTCGATACTCAAGATGTTGATATGTAGTCCATTTTATGTTTTCAACTTGCTTTTTATCTCTCGTTGTTGCAATTGTAAAGTGTACAGTGCCCCCTGCGATCGATCCTTTTCGCAATCTCTCCCGGGGTTATCTTATGTTTTATCGATGACCTTGAGGTCATTTTACAAAGACGTCCAAAAGAGTATTTGGTTTGGAAAAACAATGCTAATGTGTGACAAATTTTTGTAACGATATAAATTCTACGAAATTTCTTCGGTCAGTCAACAATCAAAATTGTGGTTTCATTCTCTCGTTCTCTCACATGTCTCCAGCGTTAGGATGAAGGATGATTTTTAGTGGAAATGGGTGTCAATGCCTGATAAGCATTACTGAAATCAACTTGTTAATTATATTAGCTGATTCGAGACAAACAGTTCGTCATATATCATTTTTTCTCTGATGAATTTAGTACCATCTTCGCCGTTGCTTGTTAAGGGATAAAGAAAGAAGGACTGTCTCAATTCTAGATGATTTTTGTAACGAATGTGTTGATGGAAAATTATGGTGACTCAAGCGAAAACATATCGTTCCTTGGAGTTGAATGAATTGTCAATCTTTTTGCTGCATTAGAATTTTATGCAATTTTTTTCTGGAAACATTTTTTTAAATTTTATAAACTCTTCTCTAGTTCATACCGAAAACGTATGCATAATATTTGTGCTAGCTTTGTGATAATGTAGCGAGTGAGAGTATCGAATATTTTTCATAAAGTGTGATGACCAATTCGTAAGCGCAATAACATCTTATACCCGTGCTACAAAAAAAAAACAATATTTAATTGCTCAAGCTGCAATGGATATTTCGACACGAGATGTAGCAAAGCTCGTTTGTGAATAGCGTTGATTCATTTCCTTTTCCTTATTGCCCAAAAATACGTCAAGAAAATTTTTCCAAATTTCTTTCCATCCCGATAAAAATGCAAAGCTATTAAGAGGTGATAAAATAAAAGATACTGATAATGACAGAATTATATAGAACGACGACAAAATTACCCGGAATTTCCATTCGTTCGACTTCACGACAATACGACTCTTAGCTGAGTCTTTTTTGTCCGTGCCATCACCACCCTGTGAAGATAATCATAAAAAACGAAAAGAATAATCATTTAAACGAAGCTTTCCTTTTATCCAGCACTTTTAAAGATGGTAATAAAAAAACGAGACTGGCTCCTCTCCAAATTCCTGCAATTCCATAACTCAATCTTGATTGAAATAAAAATTAAAAAAATATCTAATTATTCCATATATTTGTCACAAGCCGGTGACACAATTCGCAAATTTTTCTTTAAATCGCATAGACAAAAGTTATCACACTATAAAACATTAATATATAAATATGTGAAGCGTCTTCTGTCAAAGCGGTCTCATGAATTATATGATTCATAAAAGACAGTTAAATACTCAAAAAAAGATTGATGATTGGAAACAAAAAAGCGAAGAAAGTAAAAAGAGATGAGACATTTTTTCGCGATATAATAATTTGAGGTGCGTGAGAGCTTGGAGAAATGAATCTTTCGATTCTCATACCTTATCCTTCTTATCCTGCCTAGCATAGGGGAAGCATGGTATGACCGCTGTCACTCTGGAGGCTGATGCTATTTTGCAAGCGTTGATCATAATCAGTAATTCCATGAGATTGTCATTTACTTCTCCACTACCGCTTTGTACAATGTAGACATCCTCTCCTCGAACTGACTCTCCAATTTCCACACTAAAAAATGTATTTATGCATAAATTGATAAACAAACAATAATTTTAAAAAAATTATAATGATAATTGAATAAATAGAAATAATTAAAAAAATAATATATGTATATAAATATGTATAAAAATATTTACATATATGCTTATTGGTAACATTTTTAGTAAACACTTGTTTTTCAGATGTAAGTAAATTTTTTATTCAGATAAACTGAAAAATGGCTCTTGGAGGAAAAATTTCCCAACTCCCAGAATATCTATATAGTCAAGGTCATCGAGATATAACTTTTTAAGTGGGAGATAGTGGATTGAATCTGTACAGCACACAAACACAGAAGCTTGTGAGAGATAAGTACTTGTGGTATTTGAGAATGTGGAGGAGAGTATAGAAGTGGTTATTGGCATCTAGAGGAGCCAATTAATGCTCCCCAATCTGAGATCCACGTTATGAGATCGAGAATTCTAGTTATACAATAGAACGAATATGTACGCGTGATGTAATGGAATAAATAAAGCAATATGCGTCAATTATTGAACGAAAAAATATTTTCGTCATATCCACGTAAAAATTCAAAGCAAATTGTAATAATATAGTAACGACATAAAGAATAATTATTTTCTCTATGGGACTACGCGGTAAGTCGTAACAAAATATAATTGAATAATCAATAAGTGAAAATTCTACACAGAACGTGCGATAATCGAAAGCATTTGTTTTGACGCGGGAAAAGCTCTTCCGTTTCCATTTCAATTTTCCGAGAAACGAACTTTATAATTCAGAAATCGAATTGATTGAATGAAATCGAAAAACACGTTTAAAATATGAGTAAAAGCACTCATCGACGTTTCCATTGACAGGGGTGGTTCGTTTTGAGAAGGGGTTGCCATTTTTTTTGTCACGGACAATTTATCCTCAACTTGTCGGGTTTGAATAAATACAAGACTATCGTAAAATTCCACTTGCTTCTATAAATTATTATTTTTAACCCTTTGAACATATTTTAAAAGATGGAGTATTAATTAGTGAGAAAAAGAGCACGTGGTCGAAATGCGGCAAAGTGTTGAGCGATAATATAACGTGGTTGTTCGAAATGGTTAGAAGGGAGGGGGTTGCGAAAAAGAGCGCGTGGTTGTAACGTCGACCATTACCATGTCTCGAGGTTGCTGAATTTCTTGGTGACAACTTTGCCGATATCGATGCCAAGCCTGTCGACTATACGCTGAGCCAGATCAGGATGCGACGAGCCGCTGAAGACTTTTATGTTCGGCATTCTGCTTTGCAATAAACCGCAGCGGGATTTCTCCAAGTTTGCGCGTAACAAACTCTTAGCACGCACTGGCTGAGACACAGGCATCACTGAAAAAAAAATAGTAAGCACTGAGGGGAAAAGAGCGTAACCAATCAGAGGCCGCTTCCCCACTACCGGATGTGACGTATTTCGGGAATAAACTCCGCCTTCTTCGGTTCATTCGCGAGCAAAGCGTGCTCGTTGTTATCGACGCGTTCGGGAACTTCCGCATACATATGTATTTTTTGCCACAAAAATGCGGAGAGAGAAAGAGAGAGAGAGATAACTAGCGAGGAGCGAACATTCATTTTCATCATCCTATAATCTTCGTTCTCCAAACACACGTGTCAAATCGAGTTTTTTGATATCGCAAAGAAAATCGCATTCTTTGTTTTTCAAATTCTATTGAGTCTTTCTCTCTTTCTCCTGCTCCTTCGTTTATTTGCAAAGTATTAATTTTTCTCAACAGATGCTTTTCTCATCTTTCCAATTATGAAAAAAATTTATAAAACCATACATTCAATGTTCATTTTGTAAAAATTTCAAGGATAGTAAATTGGAAATTAGAATTTTCAATTATTAGAATTGCCCTAGTGTAATAAAAATTTAGCAATACAGGTTAGGCATGGTCGTGCATCAATCGTCTTTGCATTCTTGCAAAAATTCTACAAGGTTGGCTACTGAAAAATAAAAAGAAGAATGTAAAATTCAGTAACAGATAATGAAAGAGAACTTAAAAATAACTTTTGAATAAAAAAAGAAAAAAAGATGTCATTTTTTAAATCAATCTCTGGAATTACTTGTCTACATGACGAACGATCGTGAATAAGTGTTTCAATTCAAATTTCTTTTGTCTCGTATGGAGCCACTTGAAAAGAAACTTGATGAGCGAATATGCAAGTTTTGGCGACTATTTCGCCGGCGCGATGTATGGACGTGGTTAAAAAAAATTATGAATTTTTTCGTCGTGCTCATTGACCAGCCTTGCAGCTCCGTCTAAATCGGGACTAAATCAAAATCACTTATAAAAAGTATAGTACCTATTCCACGTGAAAAGCCAGGTGAAATTATCGAGCACGACACGCGGGTGCTCGCAGCGGTATAAATATCTCTTGAAACGTTTTTACTTCCGGTTCTCTATTCCACAGCCTGGGATACCGGAAAAAATTCGCGATACGAGACATCTAGCGTGAAAGTAGCGAACATGGTCAATTCAAAATTTGCCAAAAATCTGTATTTTGAATATTGGATACAAAAATTCGGTGTAATATCGTAGAATTTAACAATTATAGATTAAAGTCATTTCGACGTTGCAAAAAATCTCAAGCTTTTTTTAATAAAAATTTCTGATTAATGACAATTTTCTGGACCGTTAAATGTCCCGCCATTGATTACACCAGACGTGATTCTAGACGCAAATTTCAAAACTACTTTTGTACACATGTGAACAAAGAGAAGGAAAGAGTGTACCATCGCTGTCGTGTATGTGACACAAAAAAGAAGCTCACAAGGAGGCGAGTGACAGTCAACTTTTTCACCATCAAATGTGGCGCCGGTGGTGATCAAATGATTAAATTTTACGTTGTTCCGTGTGTGCTACTTGTCTTTTTTTCCTCCCATCTCACTCCGCAACAGATAACTTGAGCTTGCGTTTTTCGATATATTCGACGTTTACATCGCTAAATCGTATCCCAGGTGTCAGGCGTAACGTACTTTTGTTCTAACCTCGTATCATCGCGAATTGGAATTTTTTTTTTAATAGAAGTCGAGAGTTCGTCACAAAATCCTTACGACGAAAACGTGCAAGGGAAAGGACAAAAACCCGAATTAAAAAAAAGAAAAACGTTGCACGAAGAGCTTCGTCACGCGCGCGCGTGCCCGTCAACGCACGCCGTCGAACAAAACCCAAGTATTTCAATCAGGAAGAACTCGCGACGAACAAATCCTTGATACGCTGAAGAATATACTTATACAATTTAACGATGACACTCTTCTGCTGACTATTTGAGATAAGGCTGTCGGTGCTTTACGACAACCATGGCGAATATTGCGGCTCAGCGTATAAGACGCGAATTCAAAGAGGTCCTTAAAAGCGAAGAGGTACGTCTAATTTGCATTTTTTCATGATTTTGAAAAAATTCAACACTTTTTGAAAAATCATGAAAGAATACGCCTAAAAGTTAACACTTTTCAGTATTGTGGATAATATAGAAGGCCATATCTGTTATCGTGCAATTTTTATCTTTTTAATTAATCAAATGCTTATAAATGAGTTGATCTCGATATTCAACATATTGTATACATTGTTGACAAGCTACTTACACGGTTGCTCTGCATTTTCCTCATCGATAACTTGACATCTTCTTTCGGAATGTTGGCACTCTTTGCAATCCATCTCTGTTCGTTTCTGAATATTAAAATGGTGTAATTGTTATTTTCCTCTCTTGCATCAGTGAGCGAATGTTTTAAAACAGCCAAGCACTATTCTTGTGGTCAACAAGCCAAGTTATCAGTTTAAGGCTGTTTCACCATTTTCATTGAACATTCTAGTGTCAAAGGTTAAAAAGATTAAGCTTATGAGGTACAACCTTTCTTAATGCTTGGCCACCATCCAGCACAGTGAGGAGTTTTATTTTTGATTAATCGAAGACATCTTCAGCAATTTTTTGGTAGAATACTCCAGGGTTATGTAATTGTAATAAGAGGATTGATGAATGACATGATAATGTTGAAAAAAAAAGACTTCTTCACTGACAGAATGTTCATGGAAAACTAGATCAGCTGATTTTTTATCCTTTCGCTCAATTGTTTGGTATATTATGTGGCAAATTACTTTTTTTTAGGTTGCCAAATGCGCTATTAGAGTGGAATTGGTCAATGATAGTTTCACGGAGCTTAGAGGTGAAATTGCTGGTCCTCCTGACACACCTTACGAAGGAGGAAATTTTGTTCTGGAAATTAAAGTGCCAGAAACATATCCGTTCAATCCACCAAAAGTAAGTACATTTCTTAAAACCATTATCAGAAATTTGATTACAAAAAATTTGTGACAACCCTGATTTGATACTTCAATTCCTTCATCAGGTACGTTTTATAACAAAAATATGGCATCCAAACATATCGTCAGTAACGGGAGCCATTTGTCTCGATATTCTGAAGGATCAATGGTATGTGACAAATAATCAGAATGTGTTGGAAAAATTTGGGAAAATATCCCTGAAAAAAAGATTTAATTTCAAAAACATTTTTAAATATTTTAATATCAAAATGAGAACAAAATAAGATTAATATATTAAGCATGTAGGGATTCCAAATATGTAATAACTTCATAAAATTTGATAATGGTATTTTATACATATGTGGAAAAGATTGTCTTCTTTTTTAATTTTTCAAAAACTATATGTATAAGTATTTCGTGAAAGAAAAGTGTTATGCGCATTTTACATTTTTTCATTCCAAAAAATGTTTATGTTAAGATCTTAAATATAATCAAAATTCTGAAAACTTTTGTAAGAATTTTTTTCCACATAAAATACATGAATACCATTTTTGCCACATTTTCGTCCACATAGTTTTCAAGCAATTGGAAGAAAAAATCGAATTGTTTCTATAAATATAGACAACGTATGTATAAACGGAAATCCATTTTTTAATAACTCAATATCATAGACGAAAATTTGTTGGGAATTCGTATCCATTTATACATTGAATAACAACGAAAATTATCCCCAATTTTAATTCAATTCTGATCATTTTTCGATTCCCTATGTGCTTTACGTGTTGATTTTTTCTATTTTTTGCTTCGGTACCTAAACGCTATAAAAACGATTTTATTCCTTGAAATTATTGAAATATGTAAACGTAAAATTGAAAAAATATTTTATCAATGCAGTTGCTCTACATAAACATTTACTGCATAGCGTATTATAACTTTAATTAATACCTTGTATCACCGACATATTTTGAAAAAAAAAAGTTAATATTATCTTTCATCATGGATTACAGGGCAGCAGCAATGACGCTGCGCACGGTATTATTGTCACTGCAAGCTCTTTTATCGGCTGCTGAACCAGATGATCCTCAAGATGCTGTTGTTGCCAAACAATACAAGGAAAAACCAGACATGTTCCGACAAACGGCTAAACACTGGACATGCGTTTATGCTGGGGGTAAATAATCTTCACACCCGTGACATTGAAATTTTAAACATAAATTTATTATTTTTAAATTCTCATAAAACTGAAAAAAATCATTACAGGGCCAGCAAAAATGCCAAACCTAAATGATAAGATAAGACGATTAACCGATATGGGAATAGAAGAACACAATGCGAGAGTCGCTTTATCGTCATACAATTGGGATTTGGAACGCGCCACTGAACAACTATTCAGTTAGTGATTGCTCCTCTTCGAATTACCTCATCGATCGCTCACACGTGTTTTTCCTCCGCGTCCCGCTGCCAACTCATTGCCATTGAAATTTCTTGTAAAATTATACGAAATTATACGGAAGAATGGAAAACATGAGTGTGAAGAAATGGGTAGAATACGTATCGAGATGAAATCTTGACACGATTTTGTTCCCATGTACGTTTCGGCAATCTTTTTATTGCTCGTTACATCGATTCTAACCTACGTTTCTTTTTTATAGTCTAGCTTCTACTACTTTTCCTTGCGCAGAGCGTACTCCACCTTCCGATTGTTCATCTTTTTCAAATGCCTGTATATCGTAATCCTCGTATCATGTCTCTTTCTCTCGAAATTTTCCAAATACTTTTTCCATTTACTCATCACTGTCGTTGCGAATCTCAATCATGATGTACGAAAGAAGCGACGTTTATGCGAAGATTAAGAGAGAGAGGAAATAGAAATTATCGCTGATTCGAACGATACGTTACAATGGGAAAGTACTTCGTATAAACGTGCAAAAAAATGATAACAAAAAATCCTGATTCCCAAAGTTTATATCGGCTCTACATGTGCGCAGTGTACATTATCGAAAAGAAAAATAGTCAAGGAATTATTTTAGCATTAGTTTACATCTTGTAAAAAGAGAATCGTACACCTTAAAGTTATATTGTTAATATTTAAATTTTGTACATTTCTTGCGGCGTTGGGTTCTTTGAAACGTAATTCGTGCGAGGGGCAACACTGCAATCAAATTTTGTCCATTGTTGATTAATATCGCCATATTTTGAGGTAGGAGTCTCATAAAAAAATCCAATGACGACACACAGTTGTTTTTTTTCTTGTATTTTTCATTTTCTCAGAAACGATTTTCTATACATACTTTTATTGCCTTTTGAGCTTCTAAGTTTGTTAAACTGCATGGTGCCTTACCTGCCAACTTATTCCATTTAAGAAATATATTTTATTTGTAAAAGAATAGCGACCTTTCTAGAATTAATCACTCGTGTGTTTCGTTCAAGGCGAGACTCATACCTTGACACAGAGGAAAAAAATTCACTTTTACAGCAGCATGAATATACAAATAATTACATACATAAGTACTAAAGGGGAAAAAGTAAACAGTGCACAAAGTAAGAGCGATTTACATTCCAGGCTCCCAGAAAGAAGAAGATACAAAGAATTACAAATTTGTTTTTAATGAAGCTTTGGTTAGATGTTACCAAGTCACGTCGGTGAAAACATTGTAAACAGTGGAAACGAATTCATTATTAATATTGATATCTTAAGATAATTAAAAAGTACTGAGTGAATTTATTTCTTCTCAAATATGGCGATCGGATGATCGAAAAAAATGTCCAATTATTAATCAACGAGCCATTGTTACCCCTTTTTTCGTTTGGAATAATAAAAAAAATAGAAGCAAGAAAAAGACACACGTACAAAGAGACATTACACAGACAGAAATGCGGTTGAAACGTTCGATCGATGTATATCAACATTACGAATGAAAAATGAACAAAAAAAATATGAATAAACAATACTTTATAAATGCTGCGCAGTTTTCTAAATACATTCCAGAATTTAAAAAAATGAGAGAAATTTTTTTTCCGTATCACAAATACTCTCTTATCGCTAGCTATCGTATTTCGTATAAAAAGAAAACATCTCTCTCCTCTTGTCATCTTCCTATACATATATGCATTTATATATACATATAAAAGTCATTAGAATTTTATTTTATGTGACGTAGGGTCTTGTGTTGGTTTTTTTCGGAAACTGTACATTAATTACGGAGGGCAAAATAGGAGAAAAATGGTGAAAGGCGTGTTGAAGTAGCGTTGTCGGGATTTGAACGTTGAATTTTAATATTGTTTTTTC
Source organism: Cremastinae sp. B BG-2022a (assembly GCA_030522605.1). Taxonomy (NCBI): domain Eukaryota; kingdom Metazoa; phylum Arthropoda; class Insecta; order Hymenoptera; family Ichneumonidae; species Cremastinae sp. B BG-2022a. Next base: position 101,768 of record JAPYYX010000158.1, read on the forward strand.
AGTCTTGTTATTTGCGACAACCGTGAGGTAATTGAATGCGCTCCTTATTGTAAATCTATAATTATTTGATAAAAATAAGGAGAAAAAACGGGAGGCGCAGATGAGAATTTTATCCATGGTTGTAGATTCGGAGTTTCGTCGAGGACAGTGTTGCGAGAAAAATACTGTTGTTGGCTTGAAAGGAGCACATGTCGAGAACTGGATCGGATATTGGAAGACTGTACATTTGTTTACCGGTCGAGATACTCCACAGCGGAATAGATTTCGTCGATTCTTGATGAGCGGCTACATAAGTGTCATTATCGACGTTTATGTGGCAAGGCCTCGACAGCATTTGCTGCGAATTTCCACCGTTGAAGGTGTGAACGACGTTGCAAAGAACGGACTCGTCGTTACCGTGCTCGATCGTGAAGACTGTGTGCCTGGCGTTCGGCACTCTGGAGTTCGGTCTCGATGAAACGAGAGCGTGATGATTTTTCTCGTCGTAGCGAACCGAGACGAAAGGCCCCTCGAGAAACATCTGTTTTGGCGTCCACATCCAAAGGTCTTTGTGTTCGTAGATGTAACACGTGTTGAGATGAGCAGCGATGAAGCCGCCACGGGGAATTCCCGTTGCCGAATTAGCAGGTACGGCGGCGAGAGAAACAACCGGAGACCGGTCACCCGGACTCACGTGGGTGGCTATCGCTCCGCTCGTCTGACGAATGTCAAACTCGTTGATCCATCCATTTTGTCCACCTACCAGTAAAATATTGCTGTTCTCGTTGCACCAACATCCGCTCCACAGCTGAGATTCAACGGGATAACCGTGGACTACGCTGTTGCTACGGATATCCATTATTTTCGCTGTCTTATCAAAACTCACACTCAGCATTAGAGTCTGGTCGCTCGGATGAAACGCGAGGTCTCTGATCGGCTGACTGTGCAGTAAGACGTATTGTCCAGTCTGCAGAGTTTCCGTGTCGACTTTTCTTACTCCGTACCCGGCAAATAATGCAATCGCTGATTTCTGAGAAACTGCGATGGTCGAATGCCATGGATTGTGCGCGAGAACTCGACAGCCTCGTTCTTTGCAAATATCAACTGTTTTTTCAAGGAAAAACTTGAGTTGCGACGCTCGCGAAATGCTCTCGTTCAATCTAAGTCCCATATCCGTCAATTGACGTTCCAATTCTGCCATCTTGGATGACATCGTTGCTAGTTGTTGATCGTACAATTTTTGTCTCTGATGACACTTTGCCACTTCCAACTCCAGACGACCTTTCTCCGTTGTTACCTCTTCAAGCTCTTTCTTCAATTTTTCTATTTCCACTGTATCAATTGAGGATACCTTGCGAGCATACAAAATTCTTATATCCTTCACTGCTGCTTTTTTGTTGCACTGGGGGCATCTTCGATTTGACGCAGCACAACCTGTCCTGAGCCATCTCAAGACGCAGCTCTGACCAAACAGGTGACCACAGCGCAACGAGCATAATCTATGCGCTCCTGAATTGCTCCACTGGTCCATGCATATTGGGCACATTTGTCCACTTTCCGCATCATCGTCATCATCGCTGACCATAACTTCCGGCTCTGCCGGTAAATCCAGTTTAGGTCTTTTTGCTCTTGATGCATTCTCTTCTTCTGCTTCATCTCTCTCCTCTTCTGCTTCAAGATTAGCTTCTTGCCTTTCAGGCTCATGATTAACTTGTTGCTCTTGAACCTCATTGTTTACTTCTTGTTGTTCCTCAGGTACAGGATTTGCATCTGGCTCATCTTCACTCACCTGCACTATTTCTTGAACTTCACCCTCACTGGGCTCTTCTTCATTTGCATCTTCCTCTCCCTCGCTTGGTCTACGTGCTTCTATGTCATCTAAACAGAAAAACATGTATGAAAAAAAGAAACGAACGTGTGATTATTTCCATTACAGAAGTCGTAAAATTTTTTTATTATAGTATAAACACTTAAATGATGAAATAAATAATTTATAAACGATTGGCAAAGTCTTACGATTTATTGCGCGGTTCGATACTATAAAAATAGTAAAAGTGGCTTTGACCTACAAAGTCTTTGTACTTACACTCCATATTCCTTTCTATAAATCGAAAAACGTAATATTTTCTAGATCTTTTTCAACTAGCATCAAAACATATCGATGCTTTTGATACAGGGAGGAAACAAAAAGTTTTCCAGCATTTCTGTCAAAGTAAATATTCGCTCGTGACTGTATGCTATTTTAATTTAAACATATTTGAAAACAAAGGAAAATAAAATTTCGTAATATCGAGTGAGCACAGTCGCAGTTTATTTATCCTCGAAAACGATGGCGTACGTCGACCCAAACCTCGATCAGCTGCAGCGAGCGTGTGCTTCAACATATATGTATACATTTTCTCACGTATGAGTGTATGTATGCACACATTGACAGACGAATGTAACAACTAGAACAAGGAGTGGGGTTGACTCGGGAAATCTGGTATTGGCGCTATAACGACGGAAGTTGAGGCAAATACCTCCGTTGTTTTAGAATAAAGAAAAAATTTCAAATGTACATATCCAATTGATCGTTTTGCTTTTTATCATTATCATTTTTATAAAAATAAAAAATCCACAATAAGTCCGTAAGTATCCATTTTATTTTCTTTTTCATTCATATTTATGTATATTTTATTATTGTTTTGTCATTTATTATTTCATTCGTGTTAAAAAATGATATCTTAAAATTACATTATGTATAAATCATCAGTATATCCACTGTTTTTTTCCTCCAATTTTTGGAAATATAGTTTCAAGGAAAAATAAAATTCTTATATAATTTAAAGACGTGTATTCATTTTCGAAAATTACATATTTATTAAAACTATGAATCTTTAACTTCAATTTCTTTTTTATATTGATCTTTAGTAATGTAGGTATCAGGAAATTGAAAGAGTCTCGGAAACTTGTCGATTTCTTCTTCAGGTATATGATCCAGGCGAACAGGAACCGGTCTCAGTTGTTTTATCTGATTCGTTATATTTTCTAAAATCTCTTCAGGTATTTTATCATTTTCATATATGTGCAGGCGTTCCATTGTGTGACGCCTTTGAACATTTTTTGGCAGATATCTGTAGACAGCTTTTTTGACAATCTGCAAAAGAAAAATGAAAAACGGAGAAAACATTTTAAGAAACTTCATACTAAATAATTGATTTAAAATTTTTTTAAGCAACTAACCAAAGTTGGATTTTTCTTGTGAAGCTCCCAAGCTAATGTCCATGTAGCTCCTCCGTGATATCCTGTATGATGGAAATAAACTCTCTTTCTCCATTCATCACCTCTCAGAGCAATATCCTGGCTATTTATGACAACTACGTGATCTCCACAATCACCTGTATGTAAGTGTAATTGAATAATAAATTATTTTATTTATGTAATTAATATTAATAATTATATAAAACCCAATTCAGGAAAATCACTTCATCAACTTACCCATCGGATGATAAAGCGGCTTGTGGAGTCCCATAAGATATTTACTAATAACGACTGCAGAATGAAAGGGATCTTGCCATTTAGCATCGAAAACGTGCCAAACTCTGGCAAATGAACCCCATTGCTGTTGAATAAATTATCAGAAATGTGATGATTAGTTTTAAAAAAATAATGTATATAGCATAGCTCCAATGAAACATTGAGGTTAATTCCGATCTCTCGTTAAATTATTGAATAGAGACATTTATTTGTGTCACAACGATAATATAAACCAACCTGGGTTTTTCGTAAAATAGACATTTTGAGTTTTAAGAAGTGTTATTTATTAAATACCACAGTAAGTGCTTTTTTGTATTTGCAGTGAAACACCAATTTTTATACGTATACACACGCAAATTTACATATCGGCATTAGAAACTTTGAGAAAATACCGATAGAGGAGCTACCGTTTAATGTGAAGAGCGTATACATACACATGTATATGTACGCACGTATACACATGACTCATATACATTCAGTTTGATGTTCATCGAGTTGGCGATCTATGTAAACTATTATTCTTTAAATTTTATCAGACATTGCTTATTCTGCAAATAAAACAAAAGTGAAGACACTATAAAGCGTTCATTTGATCCTTCGGTCGGAATCTGCTCGATTTTCATATCTAACGTGCTGATCGGCACAGTGAAACGTCCGAGTAACGTCTGTAATTATTCGATCCGTTTGATATTTGTTATTATTAAAAAGAAAAAGGAATGGTTAAAGAAGAGCAAGAAGCAAGCTTGGGGTTGGCCTCAGAATGCATACCGGTCCCTCAGGTACGCAATCCGCTCCGACAACAATGCGAACAAATGCTGGAACAAGAGTGTAACGTTTCGCGGGCAAAACCGCGTTTGAGAAAAAAAGCCCTCCATGCGAGTATTCTCAAACAAATGGAATTTTACTTCAGCGATGCAAATTTGAGTAAAGACAGATTTTTGGGTAATTTAATCAAATCGGATCCATGTGAGTTTTTTTCATGCATTTATCTATTCATTGTGTTATTTATTTTGGAGTAATGGTACCTTTTGACATAAAATTTTTAAAATCATTTTTATTTTTCAGATGTAGATTTGAATGTTTTTCTTCACTTCAACAAAATAAGAGCTTTGGCAGATAATGTCAGTCGATTGACAAAAGCTCTGAAGAATTCCAAAATATTGTCATTGTCAGAAGATGGGACAAAAGTTCGAAGAATAACTCCGATACAACCAAGAGAGAATTGTGAAGCTTGTACAATTTACGTTGAAGGTTTGCCTTCGGAAGCTACTCATGAGTGGTTGTCAAACTTATTTTCTCAGTATGGTCCCATTGCGTACATATCTATTCCACGTTACAAAAGTAGCAAGAAAATAAAAGGATTTGCTTTCATCGAGTTTGATAAAGTAGAAGGTGCTAATGAATGTTTGAAGGTAATAATCATAAATGCGATATATGTATCATCATACTTCTAGTCTTGAGTAATTAATACTAGTCTTATCTTCTACCACAATTTCCTGATGGAATTAATAATTGATTATCTTCAATTAAGGTGATCTTTATCTACAATCAAACGATGAGAGATGCTTCATGTTATTCAAAAATACACTTTTTCCTTCAATTCACAATACATATGTCTTAATTCACGTTTTCGATGGCCGTTAATTTACACTTTCATCTTAACAGGTTTTTGGGGAAAGCAATTGCATCTTACCATCACATACAGCACCTCATGAACTTTTGAGTGTCACAACTTTCACGGAGAATAATTCATCGAACGAAATGAAAATGGAATCTGAAGCGGTGACTCAAACGAATGATTCGACTCGTATACAAAAACGAAAAGCAGAAGAAGTCGAAGTTTTCGAGAACGAAGACGCCGATAAGAAGAAGACACGACTTGATGATTCTGCAGAAGATTTGGATCAGCCAAAAAACGAAAATGGAAGCGTAAATATGAAAATGGAACAAGCTGAAACATCACAGGAGGACGAGGAATCCGCGAACGATAAATTACGGGAAGGTTGTGAAAAAAAGAAAAAGAGAAAGCGCAAACACCGAAGTAGAGGCGAAAAAGTAGATGTTGCAGATTTCGGATTGCAAATTATGGCCAAAAAAGATTGGAAACAATTGAGGAACAAGTATCTCCAACTACAGAGGAACAATATGAAACAATTGAAGCAACATCTTCATAAAACGCGATGGAACCAGTGGGGCGGAAATTATGATCGCAAGGAACGCATTGAGACGGACGAAATTGTAAAGGATTCGAGCGAAAAATCCGAAGTGTCGGAACCAAAATTTAACTTTATCCCGGGTGCCATCGTTAAAATAGAATTGGATGAACCTTGTTCCAATCCAAAGAGTTTCAAGGTTTCTAGATATTTATTATGAAAAGAATTTTAATTTCCCATGTAAATTATTTATCTAAATAATTTTTCCCGTTATTTTTCAGCTGGAACTTCGTGGTGAAACGGGCGTTAAATACATAGACGTATATGAGGGATCTGGAGAAGCTCATATACGATGTGATACCGCGAGTGCAGCCCAGTCGTTCGTAGAAAAATATAGTAAAACTAAAACACTTGGTATTTTGGAAGGTACCGAAGAAAAATTGTACTGGAAAAAAATTTCACAAGACAGAGAGGAGAGACTTAGTAAAAAAGATCGCGCTAAGCAACGCGGACGAGAAAAGTTGTTGAAAAAAGCAGAGAAAGAGCTTGGAAAGCATATAAAATTTGAAGAAGTGTGATAGTTCAATTTCCGAAAGAATAAATATGTACGAATAATAGATTGTGTAAATATCGAGGATGATAATTAAACAACCACTTTTTATGATGTAAGAAAATATTTATGAGGTAAAAGAAAACCTATGTACTCCATTGTCTGATACAATTCAAAAATATGCGACATCGTCAGGTCTATTTTTATATCAAAGTTTATTTTTTTCGAGATTACAGGATCACTGTTACCAGCGTCCTCGCCCTCGTCCTCGGCCACCTCCACCACCGCCTCCGCGACCGAAAGAACCCCCTCGTCCAAATCCACCACCTCTGTTTCCTCCTCGCATTCCATTGCCGCTGCCAAAAGACGGACGTCCTCCACCGCCTCTCGGTGCACCTCTACCTCCACCTCCACCTCGTCCGCCACGTCCACCTCGTTTCTGTACAGTTCCAGGTGCTTTGGGTAAAAACCTTTGCAGAGGTAAAAGTTTTGCTGGATCTATGTACAACTGTAGAGAGAATTTTCATTATGTCTCACAATACATTTCAAAATAGAAGTTTTCAAAAATAAAGCCTTTTTTTAAATTTAATCACCTTTGTGTTTTTTTCAAAACTGGAAGATTTCATGTTTTCTGAAAGCTTGATTGATACATAGTAATCCCTTATATTGCCAAATATCTCATCTATTTTACCAATCTGTTGCTTATTTTCTGTGTAAATTGGTGCATTGAAATATGGTACGTCTTCTATGTCAACTTTAGCTACGAGGTCGTTTTGTACTGTCCACTCAAAATGACAGAGCGGAGTCACAGTCTCCGGAGGTCCTTGATCAAATCTGGAGGTAAAGCAATTTTATATTTTCACTTGTTTACTCTTTTATTTATTCAAATTTTTTTAACTTGTTAAATTTACCCTCTACGATCACCTCCGCCTCGTCCTCCACGAAATCCACCACCTCCTCTGCCACCTCTGAAGCCGCCACCACCACCGCCGCCTCTGCCGAATCCTCCGCCGCCTCGTCCGCGGAATGACATTTCAAATCTGCATTTAAAATTTCTTTCAATATTACATGAATATTACTTTATAATTATCCGTTTTTTTTATTTTGAATCATCACGTGGCTGTGTATACAAGCACGAGGAACTGACGGCCGAATTATACGCTTAACCTAACTAATGCTAAATATAAACATTTATTCTTTCAGTCGAATATAGAAATATTGACAACATACGTGTGTTAAGATTGAAGTAACTCTAAACAACTTTAAACTTTTTAATTAAGTACGTTTTTGTATTTTGTTATCGCGAATACAATAAAACAATTCGTTGATCACGTTCCGGATCCCTGTGATGCGTTGCTCCGATAATGCAACCTCTTTGAAGTTGACGTTTTCTGACAGTGAACATGTTTTTCACTTTATTTAAATGTTTAATCAAATGTATTTCAAATATTCATAAAACACGGTATTAAGTTAAATAATGCAATTTATTTATTAAATATTTCCATTTAACATTTATTTTTCAAAACGGATGTATATATATTTTTTTTTACAAAAATGGTACGCCTGAAGCCTCATGGACTCATTCATGGAGGTTGCCGAAGAAAAATCGTCACAAGTGTCAATCGTGTTGTCAGTCACTTTCTGAGACTTGGGCAAAACAATGATTTTTTATAAATTTATAAGAGTATAATTGTATTTTTAATAACTTCATCAGTAATTGTCAAGAAAAAGGAGAAAATAATCCGAATAGGAAGAAAAAATGACAAACAAGCCTTTGAGTTCGATCGCCGACGACTACTTTTACAATATCAATCCTCTCGCTCAAAGAATCGGTGAGGATGTAAAAGCGACGAAGGAAGCGTATGAGGGACTGTGGAACACGTTGAGTCTCGCTGAGAAAAATCAAGCCATTGACGAGACAATAATCCAACCAGAAGTTGCACTCAAATATGCTCGAAAAAACGTCCACTCGTCGAAAGGCGTGCCGGAATGGTATCCAAAGTTGAGAATACAGACTGGTTTGAAGTATGTGATCGACGAGACGGGTTCGGTAAGCGAATTATTAAATTTTTGTTTTTTACTCTATTAAAGAGAGAAAAAGACAGTTTTCACGGATTATTATTGTCATTACTATTTTCAATATTAGACATTGCGCTGGCGTGACGAGCACTCGGGACCATTCTCCTTCATGACGCAATCTCAGATGAACCTTAGCTTATTGGAGGGTTCAGATAGAATAGAGGATAAAACAATAATCAAGTGTCATCCAATAGAGTCCAACCGTTACGTAACTCAGACAGGCGACATCAGCAGCATCGAAAGTTCCTTAGACGAGTACAGTTCACCTTCAGAACTAATGAATTTTTATCAATCGGACAGTTATTCAGATAGCGTCTTTAATAACTCACAAAACTTGCACGTACGGAGCGACTGCCTGAGCAACGAGAACAGCACCAACATATTCACAAAATTGATAAATAAAACATCCCTGCTGAAAATAACAGGGAATGGACGTAACGTCAATGATGGCTGCGATAGGGTGGATGGAAATGACGACACTGAAATTTTGGTATCTCAAAAAATGATTTCCATAAGGCAATTTCAAAAAAGTGGAAATACAAAGAAAAACGAAATGAATATTAACTTGAACGAATCTTGTGGGAAATCGAGCGATATTAACGAGTCTACAGCTCTTCTTGAGACACCCAGTTCTTACAGTAGCTTTCAATCCTCTCACACAAATCAAGAGGACATTATCCCAAAGACTGGTTTCGAGTTCCTGGATAATTGGTAATCTAATGATTCTTGGATTACATTATTCATAATTGCAAAGCAACATCTCCAAAGATAAATTAGACTGAGAGAACTTTGTCTTATTAAGAATTTTTTATAACATATTGCTGGTGACTTCATGGAGGTACTATAAAAAAACGTATCACGCATTTAAAGTACAAATAGTGACTTCTGTTTTTAAGATATTGAGTAATCTTGTAACAGATTTTACTTAGATCTCAATATAGGAAAGATATAACTCAATTTTATTGAATAGTTTTATAACGTGGCAGTTTTCGTACGAACAAAATATTGTATTTATTTAGCAATATTCTCAAAGTGATCCGATTTTTTTACACGACTTTCTCGAAAGGGAAAAAAAACGGTAATTTATAAAATTGTACATTTTATTAGAAATATGGTAAACGATGTGACTACATCAATCTATTATACATATACCTAAACAATGTACTCGAATCTTTGTAACTTTTTTAAAATCTCTTTATACAGGAATGGCTCTCTCGGCAAGTCCGACTATTTACAAAGACAATTTTGTTCTTATATAATTTACACTATGAACCATAATATATATGCTCAATGGCAATATTCTAAGTTAATAAATCAGTCTCGTAACTTGGACATATGGACTTTTTTTTTTCGTTCGTGCAAATTGAAAATTATGGCTAAAAAACAGTTGAAAAAGTACAGAGGACGCATTTTGATATTTATTTACAATGAGTGACGATGTAAAAAAAGCAACGTTGCTTTTTTTTAGTTCGAGAATTTTGTCGATTTATCTTTTAAATAAAAATGGCACCTCGTCTCGATAGCAGGCTCGCGTTCGAACGAGCGAGAAAAAGTCACTCTTTTTCACCTATTAAAAGTAAGAAAACTGTACAAAATGAGTAATATGGACATCCTGATACAAGATGTCGAAAGGCAAATGAAAAATGGCTTGGAACATTGGCCTCTCGCGAGCGAGCATTTAGGGAAAGGGAGAGTGGGCGAAGGAATGGCAAGATTTTATCGGTTTAGTACCGGCAGCAGAAAGGGAGATTTCGATAGGAGGGAAAAAAGTGAATCAGACGTATTCTTCAGAAGGTTTGGGAATGCTAGCTGGAAGCCTTAGAGTACTTGGAACACGACTCGCGCTGTCGGGTAATTCGGCAATATCGATGAAAACGCCGACGAGACTCTGGAAGTTTGGTCCCCAGTTGAGAAGATAATCCCAGCTGAGGGCAGTGTTGGCCGAAGGCGAGTCGTTCGCCGGTCTGTAGAGACTTCCCATGTGAGTTGAGAGATCGTCGTCAGAGGCAACGAGTGTACTGAGGGAGCCGCGAAATGAACTATCGAAACCGTCGTAATTAACACTCGGAGGAAGAGGCGCCTTCGTCGAGGGTGATGACTCGTTCGTCCTCTGGGGAACTTGTTCAACGTCGTTCGCCTTGCTGCCAAAGATATCGTCCGGTCTCTTGTCACCGACGAGCGAATTGTTATCGTATTCAATCTCGGAACAGGTGAAACTGTCGTTCCCGCTCTCGTCGGTCGTCGAGGAATTTCTCCTGTCGAGTCGTTCGAGCCTCTCGAGTCTTTCGAGCCTCTCGCCCGGAGGACTGTGTCTTCTGTGTAGATGAAGGGGAGGATGAGCACTCGGCCCCCGAGCCTCGCTCGAGGAGCTCACAGCGTCGAGAGTGGAGACGAGGCTGGAAGTCCTTGGACGAGAATTGAGTCTCTCAATTTCCTCGGCAGTCAGACCCATCGGGCCACTCGATACGTTGTTAACGTTGTCGTTATTCGACTGAGGAGCTTTCCTGCTCGCCGTCGATCCTGACAACTGACTCATTATCGGAGAGTTGAGACTTCGCTCGCTGTTTGAATTCAGAGCGTCCTTGCCGACACCACCGGAGGAAGAAGTCGTCGCGAGTAAGGCACTCTGCAACGGTTTACCGCTGATGTCGTGAAGCGTCAATATTCGCGGCTGCTGCGCCGACAGTTCACTGCTGGGCGACAGTCTAGCCAACGGTGTACTCTGCAAGAGTTTCGGAGCACTTCCGGAAGGTTGACCGACACTCGGAGGTGGCATCGCTCGAGGCGGAAACGCTCCAGCATGCCTGTGTTGCTGTCCGTGCTGTTGTCCCAATTGCTGTCCTAATTGTTGCCCTAATTGCTGTCCCAGTTGTTGTCCTAACTGCTGCCCATGCTGCTGGCCGTGTTGTTGCTGTCCAGCATGTTTATGGTGATTCCCATAAGATCCGATCGGCGCTGGTGTTGCCTTGTATTTTCTCATCCCGTCGCGATAGCCCTTGTAATGATAAACGATATCGATGTCACTCGGAGCTATGGAGCTCGCATTCTCGAGGTCGTAGTGTTCAGGCATCTCCGGTTCTTGACTGTGCTCGTGAGGATGAAGAGAGCTCTGTTGGCTCGCCGGCGGCAGAGGTGGATGCTCCTCTCGCATCGGTGGAGATTTAGCGACCTCTCGCTCAATTATGTCCGGCCTCTGAGGCCTGTGCTCGTTACCGCTCATTTCTCGATCTTTATACTTTTTCGATATCAATTCCGGTCCAACGTGTCCGACACCCCGAAGATCCGTGCTCTCCGAGATGTAAGCATTCTCGTGCCTCGACATCATCGAGTCGTTCCCGTTCGTTGGCAAGCTATTACCGGTTATTATCGCATTGCACGTGCTCTTGTTGACTACCGAAGTTGTTTTCTTCTCTTTACCCTGTCGACGCAGTCGAAACACGACGAAACTCACCAGAATAGCTACCAACAGAATCACGAAGAATACAATAACAAGAGTGATACCGATGCTCAGAGGATCAGCCGCCGTCGCGGCGCTCACCCCGATCGTACCACCGCAGCCGGTTACAATTTTCCCGTTGTACACAACGTCTCGAAGTATCGAGCCTGAACCGTTGAAAGGCTGGATCTCGTTGTTTATCGTAAAGTTCGCTAAGCAGCCCTCGAAACCGATCGGTCGGGCCTCATTCACTCGATAGATATCTCGGCGGGCCCCACCGAGCGAGACGCTCGTCAAGTAGGGATCGAGGAAATCGTGAACTCCCGCAAGATCCAGCTCGTCGCCGCTCGCTTCTCCATCGACGAGCAATCGTAGTCCGCGAGAGTATCCGTGCAGAGTTAAATTATGCCAGCGTCCATCGGCGAGACTTCCGGATTCGACAGTCATATTAACGGGTGAACCCAAAAGTGAGACGTAACACAATTGACCCTTTCGTAGCTGAAATTAAATTTTTGTTTCATTACTCATTGTTTCTTTCGAAGAAAATCAATGTATTTTTTCGTGTGATCGTTGATTAAAAAGATCTTACCTCTATCGAGGTAAAGTGAGCGTTGCTCGCCGCGTAAAAGAGAATCCCATCAGGCTTGAGAGTTCGGAACATGAGACCTATCGTTTTGGGTGGTGTTGTACCGAAGAGACTCGTTTCCTCTTTGACAGCGCGATCAACTCGATTTCCTTTTGACCACAGAGTCGAGCCACCGTACAGATATTCTAACAGTTGCATTCTCTTGTGTTTTTCCGAAACCTGTTTCAATAATTTACATATAATATTGGGAATGGGTATTTTTTTAAAATCAATAATCAAGTTCAGTCGTTCGCATTTCTCATATTTACTATGAAATTGAATGTATGTACCTTGAACTCGATGAAGCTTCCATCACTGAGGCTAACAGGCTCCAACGCAACGTGACAATTTGGAGAGATGAGTCCGCCGCATCGACAGGAAACATGATGCCACTTATCGTAGCAGTGTTCCCCACGTGCGCAGCTCTGACTATCGCACAGATGTCGATCTGAACGGGGACATGTCGATTTGACTCCTCTTGATGAAAGAGGATTCGAGAGATTGAGTGCTCTTCCGTTTATAGATACCGAATTGACGCAGCCGACAAGATCATCGGAGTGAACCTGGCCAGGCCTTTCGAGAACTGGATCCGCACTTGCTAAACCACCGAGCAGCAGTGGATTGTTGTTGAAATTTAGAGTCCTGAAAAAGTATTGAACGTTAGCATTTTATGAAATTCCAGATTTGTTTATTGAAACAGTTTCTTCTTTTTCATGAAGTAATAAAAATTACCCCGTTGGGCCAACGTCGTCCACGTAGCAAGAACCGTCTCCAGGTCGACAATCGTCGCACACGTCGCCGTGTTCACGGCAGTTGGAAACGCTCAGAGAGGCAACTCGCCCGTATCTCGTCGCGGTAACTTTGCGCCACTTTCCATCGGAGAGGGAGTCACCAGCTTGGAGAGTGATGCTCGTTATCGCGCTCCTCGCACCACCGTACGAGAAGACTATTCTTCCGTTCACCAACTCGAGTACGATAAAATCCGAACGGCCACCACTCTGAGCCCCGTAATTGTATAAGAGCAGCGCATCCTCTTTCGTCGTAGCGAACACGATCGAGATGTCATTCGTATTGGAGTCGAGAGCGGGAAATGACATGTAAGAAAGTTCATCGAAACCGAACGTCGAGCGCTCGCAATGTCTTCCGTAGCGAGCTTCGGGACAACTGCATTTGTAACTGTAAGAAATTTTTTTTTTAATTTGTTGGGTCCATCCAACCTATCCAGGACGTAACGTACGTATATAAGAAAACACGGAAAAAATGAAAACTTGGAAAATTACCCTGGCTTCTGACCGACGCACAAGCCACCGTGAAGACAGGGATTCGGTCTGCAAGAATCGGCAATGGCTTCGCATCGATTTCCCCGATATCCTGCGCGACAGAGGCAGAAAAAGCTTGAACCATCGGGACTCTCTTTGCAGGATCCACCATTGCTGCAAGGGTTGCTCGCGCAAGCTTCTCCTCGCTCGAGTTCGCACAGTCTTCCCTCTCGATTTCCAGGGCAAGTACAAGCGAAATCGTATCCGATGCGTCTGCACTGTCCACCCTGGAGACAAGGATTCGGCGAGCAAGGATCCTGTCGCCTCTCGCATCTGGCTCCCGTGAAACCCTCGCGACACTTGCACGTCATCTCGTGGACTATCCTCGGCGAGGTTACTATCAAGTTGGGTGAGTTGACGATCCTTGCCTCCTCGTGAACGATCAACCGATCGCTGCAGCTTCCGCCGTTGTCGCAGGCTTCTTTCTTGCACGGCGAGTGTCCAATCCTCACGGTACGATCTTCCAGCAGAGATTCGACTCGCTCGCGCATATTCGTCAAAAAATCAAGAATTTTATCCTTGTCTCGATAACCTTGCGCCGTCTCGATCGCCAGGTAGACATCGACGTTGTCGTCAGTATCACCGATGCTGTAGATGACGAAAGTATCGCCGATACCGACAGTCTCTTGAAACATATCCAACAGCGGACGATAATACTTTTCAAGAAAGTCACTCGGAGTCATCCTCGGGATTTGAAGATTCACGCTGTTCTCCACCGTGAAATTGTTAAATCTGGTAAAGTCGACGGTGACCTTCGACACTACGTCCGGATGTCTTCCATCATTACCAGAGACACTCAGCGAGTAGCCGAGACCTGAAAATAAAAAAAAAGGTAACATCCTATGTTCAATAAAAATTTAGAGTTTGCATATCGTGGCGATTCGTTCCCCGCCTGTATATTTTGGCCAACAATACGTCGTCCCGGATAAAATATGGAAGCCTGAAAATTGACGTGCCTCTCTGCAGGCAATTACCCTGTCCCGCATTATCTCGCGGAGAGATTCGGACGATAGCGTCGTCGAAGTAATGCGAGATCGAAGGGAGAAGATAGCTCGGGAAATTTCACCCGAAGCCCAATACCGATCTGGATCTCTTTGCTCTTACATACATAACGCGATACTGATGTTGGCTCGTATTAACGCGATGCATTTATCACTCGTTTCTTTTTCATTCGAAAGATCTCTTTCCTCGTTTCTGCTTGACAGTACAAAAGAGCCGGACGGAGAAAACGAGAGGGAGATCTTTTATTTTTCAACTTTATATGTATATGAATTATTCAGTTGTCGACGAGGGAACGGAGTCCGCCCGCCAACTAATTTATCAACTTTCGAGGCACGTACCCGGGGTAATTTTACTGGTATGTAAATCGCAAGCGTTCGGGATGCTGAGTACACCACCGGGATTGGAGGCCTGGATTATTTTGCAGACATAGTCGCCGCTCGTGTCCGGATCGTTCGGACGAACGTCAGCTATCTTCCCCAAAGGTCTCTCCCCGTTGAATGAGTGAACGACCACATGGACCGATCTCGGCGTCGAGGGACTATCGTTCTCGTCCAATACCATTATCGTCACTGTGTGCTCGCTCCGCATTTTTGGAACTCCAGAGTC
This sequence comes from Cremastinae sp. B BG-2022a, assembly GCA_030522605.1. NCBI lineage: Eukaryota > Metazoa > Arthropoda > Insecta > Hymenoptera > Ichneumonidae > Cremastinae sp. B BG-2022a. The sequence goes on from JAPYYX010000158.1 coordinate 117,033, forward strand.
TTCCACTTGAATCTGTTGAATAATCACGATCATTCAGGCATCAAATTTGAGTAAAATAATGAAAGCGTGAGGCAGTAGTTTATCCGTTCAATCGATACATCAATCAGTATTGCATGATAATTATTTGGTATGATGGTACTTTTGGTATGACCGAGGACTGGATTAAAAACCAATAAAATTAATTCATTTTTAATTCCATGGAAAGACGATCTGATTATTGATTCTGTATATCAATGTCCTTCAAAGTTAAGGAGAAGCAACAAAATTTTGCTCACCAGAAGATCCAGCTGCGGAGTCGCTTCTCTGTCGAGGCTTCGAGTTGTTCGCACCAGCCCCGAATGTTTATCGAGAGTGACCAAGTCGGCTTGACGTCCACCGATGAGTCTGTAGGAGAAGGGAGCTCCGTTCGGTGGAAGATCAGGATCCGTGGCCGTGAGAGTGAGAACGCTGGTCCCGGCCGGTTGATTCTCGCTGACGTAGCCGATTATTTCTGCTGGTTCGAAGATCGGAGGGTTGTCGTTTACGTCGAGGACGCGGATACGAACGGTCGCGGTTCCTGTTTGAGGTGGACTTCCGGTGTCGATAGCTCCAAGGAAAAGTTGATAATTCGAAACGGTTTCGCGATCGAGTTGTCTCGCGGTTTCGAGTTCTCCGCTCTGTGGATCGACCTTGAAGACTTGTCCGGTATTCCCACCAATTATTGAGTACGAAAATTGATTATTTTGCGGTCTAACATCCTTGTCGACCGCTCTGACCGTCATAATTCTCGTTCCTGGCGGTTCTCCCTCGGAGACGCTCGCCTCGTAGGTGCTCTGAAGGAATTCCGGAGGATCGTTTCCGTCTTGAATAGAAATAATGACCTGAGCCTCGTCAGTGTCGTTTCCACGAATTCCACCGGCGTTTTTCGCCATTACCGTCAAAATGACGCGATTCTGAGTCTCGCGATCGAGTCGTCGAGATACCGATATTATTCCCGTATCCGGAGCTATCGCGAAGCCTTTGTCGTTCGACGAGCCCACCAGGAGATAGTAGACTCTCCCGTCCTGACCGGCGTCCTGATCCGTAGCCTCAACGAGACCGACCCACGTCCCCACTTCCGAGCTCTCCGAGACGTCCATGTGAAAAACTGGTTGAACGAATTTTGGATAATACTCATTGACTCCTGTTATGTGAATTCGTACACTGGTCAAGCCAAGCATCTGGGGATTCGAATCCGGATTCGAAGCTACAACTTCGAGGGTGTACTCGTTCGCTTCTTCATAATCGAAGCTAACTCTCGAATATATACTTCCTGTCTCTCTGTCGATGGAAAATGAATCCTTGCCGGTGCCCCCGAATATTTTGTACTCGATGATGGCGTACTTGGCCGAATCGGCATCCCGAGCGGTAAATTGACAGACGAGAGTATCCACCGGAGAGTTCTCAGGAAGATAAGCCTCGTAGAGAGTTTGATCGAATTTCGGTGGATTGTCGTTTATGTCGGAAACGTTTACGGTCAGAGTGGCCACCGAGTGTCTCGGCTCGAAACCAAGATCCGTCGCCGTAATGTTCAATCGGTACTCTCGAACGGTGTCGTAGTCGAGCGGTTTGAGAACGGTAACTGCACCGCTCACGGGGTTGACGGAAAATTGTTTGTTTTCACCTTCGGCAAAGAGACTGTAGCGAACGAGAGCGTTGGGTCCATCGGTGTCCTGGTCGATCGCTTCGACCGTCAGGATCGTCGTGTTTACCGGCTCGTTCTCGGGTACCCGAACTTGGTAGCTAACCGCGGCGAATATGGGAGCATGACGATTCGGTCCGGTAACAACGAGGGTAACGGGAACCTCGTCGCTCTGAGCCGGAACTCCCTTGTCAGTCGCTCTCGCGCGAACCGTCAAAGTACTCCCGATCGGCAGAGCGAGGATACTCCTCGATACGTAAATTCGTCCGGTCTTGGGTTCAATGCTGAAGTACTCGGTGCCGTTTCCACCCTTCAGGGAATACTCGATTTCGGCGTTGACTCCGGAATCGGCGTCGTCTCTCGCCTCGAGATTGATGATCGGTCTACCGATCGGCGAGGCTTCCGGTACGGCCGAGAGATAGGATCTCTCGAGGAATTTAGGAGCATTGTTGTTCGCATCAACGACGCAAACTTCAACGAGAACGCTCGATGACATCGGTGGCTTGCCGTTGTCAGTAGCGAGGACATTCAGTGAATAAAGATTTTCCGGTGATGAAGGCCGATTTGTGCGTTTGTAACGTAACGTTCGCTTGCTGAATATGTCACCCGTACTGGGATCGACGCTAAAGAGATCCGAAGGTTGAACTAGCGAGTACGAAATAACCGAATTTGGTCCCTGTTTGTCAATGTCGGTCGCCGTTACTCGACCAACGTGGGACATTCTCCTCTCGAGCTCCGGTAGATTGAATCTGTAGGTTTCCTCCTCGAATCTCGGGGCGTTGTCGTTTTGATCCTGTATCGTTATCGTCAGCGTTGTCTCCGCCGCCCACGCTCCATCCGCAGCTACCACTCGTAATATATACTCATCTTGCTCCTCCCTGTCGAGATGTCCGGCCACGACGATATTTCCCGTTCTCGGCTCGATCCAAAACTTTCCAGCGCTGTTCTCCGTAAAACTATAGCTGACGTTTGCGTTTTCACCGACATCGAGATCGCTGCTGGTTATCCGTATCACGAAGCTCCCGATTTCCGCGTTTTCCGTTACGTTTACACTGAACAGTCGAGTGAAACGCGGCGGATTGTCATTCTTGTCGAGAACGGTGACGAGAACGCTCGCCGTCCCCGTTAATCTCGGCTCTCCCTGGTCCCGAGCTTCGACTATCAATTCGTACGAGGCTACTTGCTCCCGATCCAACTTCCCGTTCGTCGATATTTCTCCGGTGAACTCGTCGATCGTGAAGAGCTCATCGAAATCTTGGAGAAGGCTGTAAGTAACTTGTCCATTTATACCGGAGTCGCTGTCCACAGCGTTGACTCTCGTCACGTACAGCGGTGGATACTCCTCCTCGATGACGCTTGCGTTGTAAATAGCAGCCTCCATTATCGGGGGATTGTCGTTCGCGTCGGTGACGTTTATCAAAAGTTGAAGGACGCTTCTCAGAGGCGGCTCGTCCGAGTCCCTGACTTCGATCCAAGCTTCGTAGGACGGAGCTCTCTCGTAATCGAATCCTGCGTTTACGATCACTTGCCCGGTTCGCGGATCGATCCTGAGAGCCTCGCCGACGTTACCGCCTGCTATGCCGAATGTCAGCTTGCTCGTCGGACCGACTTTTGGACTGGAGGCGCTCAGCGTCGTCACCAACCTTCCTTCCGGTACATTCTCCGACAGAGTGAATCGAGTCTCGATGTTTCTCTGAAAGCTCGGGAAAAGTCCTCTTTCCCACAAATGGATAACGAGATCCGCTGTTACAGTCTGTCGATCGACTCCGCAGTCCGAAGCACCGATCTGCAGCTGATACGTTGTCTTCAACGAGCTCGTTACTTCTCTCCCAGCGCGAATGACTCCGCTGTCCTCGTCGATTACGAATCCTTCAGCGTCCTCACCGTCGAGACGATAGACGATTCGGGAATTTTCCCCGTCATCCTCGTCAACTGCTCTCGCTCCGAAAACAAAGTCTCCTGAATCAGAAAAAAAGGTATAAAAACATCACAAATTATCAATACCTCAAACACATACAGGCTATTATAGAAATTATATTTATAGAGATTTATTCCTACAAAACTTCTATAAAATCTTTTTATTCGTTTCATCGTTTACCTGGCTTGGTCGAATCCGGGACATAGGCAGTGTATCTGGGACTGGAAAATCTCGGAGCATTGTCGTTGGCGTCTCGCACGTGAATGGTAAGATTTACAGCCGAGGCTCTCGGCTCGGTTGGGCTGCAGTCCTGTGCGATAAGCGTCAGATGATAAACGGAAGTTTGCTCCCGATCGAGAGCCATCAAAGTTCGAACTCTTCCGGTTTCCTCATCAACTGAGAATCTCTCGGCTTTATCTCCCAGCAAACTGTATCTGTTTAACATGACGAAAAACATTTAGCTTTTATTTTTATAATTAATTAAAATGATCCATAAAATGATTGAAGAAGTAATTATCGGGAAATTATTGTATAAAAGTGGGTGTTGAAAATAATTGATAATTTACCGGATCTGCGCGTTCAATCCTTCGTCTCTGTCGGTCGCGACGGGCTGAGCGACCCACTCACCCCCTTCCACGTTCTCCATGACGGTCGCCTGATACTCCGTTCTCTCGAATTCCGGGCTGTGATCGTTCACATCGAGAACGATCACTTTTACGATTCCAGAGCCGGTCAGCGGTGGTGAACCTTGTAGCGAAACAATTTAATGATATCATGCAATATAGATCGTTTCATTTTTAGAAATATTTTCAAGCAGGCAGGAAAAATGAAAATTCGAGTGTGAGAGTGATTCCCGGTGAGGCTGTTTTTCTGGTTGCAAAGCAAAAGAATCCGCAAAGCGGAGACGCAAGTGGAAAGGGGACTGTCTCGAGTAATGAGAGAGAAGGAGAGAGAGGGAGAGAGAGCCATCGGCCTGGCGCGCAAGAAGGCTTCGCCGATGCTCCGGGGCAGAAGGAGGGAGTGCAGAGAAACGCTGACGAACTCGCGTATGCGAAGGGAGAGAAGAAAAAGAAGGACGCAGAGCAAAAACAAAAATTTTCCCGCTCTCTCTCTCTCTCTCACTCTTCTTCCTGAGGATCTCGTCGGAACCCGCACAGCACAGTTTTAATTTATTGAACCTTTGTTAATTTGAATATTATGATTTATAGTATTGTTACGAGGTACGGGTGCTCGCTCGTTTCGGCTTGGTTCGATCGAGGCTCTCGAAACGATCGAGCCCCGCTTTCGAAGAGCCGACAGTTGGGAGCTGCTGAAACTCTCGCATTCCAGGCTCAAATTTGAGCCCTCTTATATTCATATTTTTCTGCCGATAAAAAATGTGGAAAAGAATGAAAAAGAAAAAACATTTTTTAAATTAACATGGAATAAAGTGGAATATTTATTCAGTGTAGGAGCAGCGCGGTGGATCGATGACTAGAGAATGATTGTTGAGGTAAGAAAAAAGTCTCGGAGGATTTGTTGTTGAATAACGGGATAGAGTTTTGCAAAGCTCGCGCGCGAGGAATAAGAGATTTTGACGGGAATTCTAGTATAGGCTCGAATATATATGGATCGAAAGGTAAAAGAGCGAGCGAGCGGACGTTACGGGGATAGAGAGGAGGCGGAGAAAGACGGAGGTTCGGTGCGCGCATATCTCGGCTCTAGAAACGGGTCGAGCTCGATCGTACGACACTGAATAGCCAGAAGCGAGATACGGAGTCGATCGGATCTCGGTATCCACCGCGTAAATTCCGGAGCTTCGCCTTAACGTACGTACACGCCAAGATAAACTCACAGGAGTCGCTCCTTCGAGAGCGCGCGAGAGAGAGAGAGAGAGAGGGAGAGGAAGGCATATGAGCTCTTTCTCATCGGGCGAAGAAGAAGAAGAAGAAGAAGATGCATGCATGCATGCATGCATGAGCAAGAGAGAGAGAGAGAGAGAGAGAGGAGAGGAAGAAGGTAAAAGAGCGAGCCTAATTCTCCGGCGGGCTGTTCGTGAAGAAAGAGCGAGCTTCTCTCTTTCTATGGAGAATTATTTAATCCCTTTCTAGAGTCTCGAGCCTCGAAGGAGCAACTGAAAAGAGAGAAAGGGAGATATGAATTTTTCTCTCTCGCTGGCGTTGATACAAGCTCGCATTCCTATTTTCTCGATTGGCTCCTTTTGCCTATGTGAGGAGCAACAACGCCAGCGGAACGGCCTGTGTCTCTATCTCCCATCTATATCTACCCGGCTATATATTTCTACGTGTACACACACGTATGCATGTATACACGTAGATGCATATAAGAGTGTAGATAGGTGCATGAACCCGCGAGACTATTGCCACAAACGACGAGAACCGATCGCTCTCTTCCCCTTCCTCTCTCTCTCTCTACTCTTCTCTCCTCTCACCTCTCGACTCCCTCTCCCTTATTCTACCGAGCGAGGCAGCATGTTTGTAACTCTCACCGATCGAGCCTGAAAAACGTTCGTACAGCCTCGATCGGTGCACTGCGTACAATGTATCGAGAGTGCCGGCACGCACACACGTCCGGACGACTCAATGGGACATCTCACGCCAGATCGAAATGTTTCGAGATCTCTTCTCCTTTTCATCGCTCGATGCATCAATTTTGAGGGCTACACACAGGTACGATGCATTTTGTGAAATGGAGTTCCTCGACGGAGGCACGAGAAGAAATTTTAAAATTCAGACGGAAGAATTTATGGGACAATGATCGATATAGGTGGAGGTGTGCGCTTATAAAAGCGAGATAAATGCTCGTGGTCTTTTTCCTTGTCCGCTTGTTCAAGGATTGCACGCACTGTGACGCAGGGTCTTGCGGATAGTACCGCGAATAAATGCAATTAAGGAAGAAACGCGCTCGTTGTTCTCCTCTGGATGTTGCTGGTGCTACCATTACTACCGCTCGCTCCTCTCGACTGTCGCAGTAGCCGCGGTATCGGCGAAGGGAGAGCCACCGGCAGAGGCGATTGTCACACCGACGTCGGGAAGGTCGCGTCTCTCGATAGGAAAGGCTCGTGGATAATGCGAGGAAACGAGGCAGGGGGGAACTCGAAAATGTTGCGCGTCTCACCTGTGTCCATCGCGACGAGAGTGAGCGTGTACTCCTCGACCGATTCTCGATCGAGCGCTCGGAGGAGAAATATCTCACCGGTGCTCGCGTTTATGCGAAAGAGATCGGTATCGCCCTCCTTGAGAAAATATCTGACCTGGTCGTTGAACGGCGGGGTATCGGCGTCGTAAGCTTTCACCTATCGACAAACGAACGCGCATGCGTTTATATTTATATATACAATTTATTTATATATTTTTAATCGACGAGAAATCTTTAACGAACCTGGATTACCAATCCGGGCGGTAGACTGTTCTCCATGACGTGCGCGATGTACGGTGAGTCGAGGAAAATCGGCGCGTTGTCATTTATGTCGAGGACATTGATGCTGACCTGAGCAGTGTCCTCTCTCGTCGCTTCTCCATTCTCATCCGCGCAATCCTCCACTCTGACGGTCAAACGATATCTCGACTTTCTCTCGAAATTGAGATTTTTCGCGACGCGAATTACACCGCTATCTTCTGATATCGTCAAGTCTCGGTTTTCATCACCCTGCACGATGCTGTAACGCACGCGACCGTTGGCACCTACGTCTCGATCGGTCGCCGAAACCTGCAAAACGTTTTTCGTCTCTTCAACGATCTGCTCTCTTTTCGATTTTTTCTTTTCTATCGAGCAATACACATTCGAGTGTTAAATACACGAGAGCTTACCTGAAGAACGCTCGCGCCGATGCTGCAATTTTCAGCGACACTAGCGAGATACTGTCTCGGTTCAAATACCGGTGGATTATCATTCTCGTCAAGAATGCGAACGAGGATCTTCGTGGTTGTCAATCTCGGGGGCCTACCGCGATCTCTGGCGCTGACGGAGAGGCTGTAATTCCTTTTTAACTCGCGATCGAGCGCTCCGGAAACTCGAAGTAGTCCATCTATAGGTCCCAGAGTGAAGGGAACATCCGCGTCACCAAGGGAATACTCCACGTATCCATTTCTGTCTTCATCCCGATCGACGGCCCGGATCGCCATTACGAGAGTGTTTGTCGGAGCATTTTCCGCAACACTCGTCTCGTTCGGCGACACGAATTTCGGGGATTCATCATTTACGTCGAGAATTACGATCGTTACCTGTCAAAAATAAAAAGGAATTATAATGATAATTTGAAGCAAGATGAAAATAGTAAAAGTGTGTGAATTTAACGAAAATATTAAGATTAATATAAAAGCGAACCTGCATGTTCGACGAGAGCGCTTTCTCTGGAGCTTTTGGACTGTCGCTAGCAGTCAATACGAGATTGTAAATCGGTTTGGTCTCTCTGTCTAGTGATCGTCGCGTGTAAACCGTTCCATTGTCAGCGATTCCAAAATCTTCGTTCTCATCACCACTCGCGATTTTATAAACGATCCGTGCGTTTTCCGCCGAATCGAGGTCCTTCGCTGTGACGCTTAAAACAAAGCTGCCGATAGTCGCGTTCTCAGCGATTTCCGTGTTGTGCACTCCGGGTTCGAATATTGGTGGATTGTCGTTCAGGTCCACGACGTTGCAGTAAACAGTGATCGTCGTCGACTGAGCCGGAATTCCTCCATCACTCGCCTGGACGACCAATATGTAATGTTGCACCTGAAAACAATTTTTTTTCTTCTAAATAATGATAATGACTGGTATAGAAGTAAAAACTTCGGGTATCGTATTTTTTAACTATCATTTTAAATATTTTCAAATTTATTCATTACCCTAAAGTAATACTATGAAAATAATAATGGCAAATGTAACTTTGAAACCGGTGAGAGAATTTTTTTGATACGAACTCGGTTAAACTTTAGCTCCAATTTTTTTCAATTTTGGATTTCTTCAAAATTTAATTTTGAATTCATTAATTAGTTTCTCAAGTACCCGAATACAAAATAAATTATTATCCCATCACGTCACAGAATTTATTTAAACATTTTTTTTAGTGAATTAAAATTGAAACAAAATTTTCTCGATTTTAAAATTGAAGGATGCAGAGAAAATATTTTCCAAATAAAAAATATGAAATAATAGAATCTTCCATTCCTTGAAATTCCTCGAAATTTCTAAACGAATTTGAGGAGATTCTTTCGAAACGTTTCTATGGTAAACTTGAGAAATTCGTATATTCAGCGGGGAAGAATATCGTTCACTTTTTTGGCGTTCGAACGAGCAATGCTTGGACGCAGAAAGAAGAGGATGGGTAGAGATTGAGAAGGTGGTTCGTGGTAGCTGAGAAAGGATAATGTTGGCTGGTATGGTGGAAGGGCGTTTAGCTTGATTAAGGGTTCTATAAACGGCGGTGGCTCGGCACCGTTCTCTTTTTCGTCGCTTCAACCTACGATTACCAGCCAACAACATCTACATGGTGTCCAAATACTTGATAACTCTCAGAAAACTAACAACTCCGCGGTATGAAATAAATAATAGAAAAATTAGAAAATAATTTTCATTTTTTTTTCGATTAAAATAAAAAATTATTTATAATAATTTTTATATAGTGATGTTGATACCTGTTCGTAGTCGAGATCAGCCGTGAGGGTGAAAACTCCCGTGTTGGGATTTAACGAAAAAACATCATTAGCCCAATCGGAAACGAGAGCGTAAGTGATTCGACTGTTCGGCCCATCCTCGTCAGCATCTTTCGCAGTGACCTGTCCAATTTTGCTGCCACGCGGAACGTTTTCCGGAACGTCGAACGAATAAGCCGTCGACTCAAAACTCGGAGCATTGTCGTTTGTGTCTGTTACCTGAAATAATACATTTATTTCATTACATTTTTAAATAATAATGACACTGTGAAAATTTTCTCTATAAATTGATAAGCACAAAATATGTAAAAGAAGGGAAAAATTAATGAGAGATAAAATAGGAATTTTTAGCGCACGGAGGGAAGAAATTTGAGAAAAATGAGAGGACGAGATGAGGCGTTCGAAGGAGAGACAGTGAAATCGGCAAGGGAGAGAACGGTCGGAAGGAGACAAGTTTGTTACAAAAACTAGCACAGCGAGAGATCGAAGAAGGGATGGCAAAGGGGTCAGAGAATCGAGGGAGAGAGAGAGAGAAAGAATGAAGGAGGTGATCGAGAGAAGAAAAGAGAGGAAGAGATTATGTGTACCTATCGAGGGAAAAAGAATCGAGAAATGAAACCACGAGGATGACGGTAGGAAGAAGAAGGAGAAGGAGAAGTAAAAGGAAAAGAAGAAGAATAAGAGGAGCGAGTAAGAATTCCGTGCAACTGGTTACCGCAGGATGACCGAGCTCTTTTGCGGGTCCCAAAGAGCAAACTATGATCGAGCTGGCATACCTTTTGCCTTTAAAAGACTCCGAGACTCTCATCTCTCTCGCTCTCTCTCTCTCTGCGAGTTTCTTTCTTATTTGACAACAACGACGACGACGACGTTCTCTACACTCTCTTTCTTTTTTTTTCTCTCTCTCTCTCTCTTTCTCTCTTCTTCTCTCTCACACATCTTTCTCGCACACGCGCTTGGACACAAAAGCTCGTCTCGCGAGAAACGAAGAAACGAGCCAGGGTCTCGCCAAAGAATTCGAGCCATTAAACGTCATAAAGAAAAATTTTTGCAATCGCGACGGAAAGACTGCGAGCGGCGAGATCTCATCCTCTTATTTCTTCTTCCCAGGGATTCTTCCTCCCACTTTGCGCGCGTTTGTACCTCCTAAGGGTGGAGCGATTCGGAAGGTTTGCGCTTTTTACTTTTAGATTTTGGGAAATTTTACCTGAATAACGAGACTGAGATCGGTGTGCTGGATTCCATCGTCGGCGCGGACGGTAAGAAGATACTTGTCCCGAGTCTCCCGATCGAGAGCTTCCTCGAGTCTGAGTTGCCCCGTGCTCGGATCGAGATCGAAGTGGCCGTCGATTTCGGCCTCCTCGTGCAAATTTTGAGCGAGGAAATCCTCTCGTCCGTTTTCTCGCACGAGGCTGTATCGCAGCTTTCCAATGCTGTCGGGATCTTGAGCCTTCAGACTCGTCACGATCGTCTTAGGCGGTGAATCCTCCGAGATTTCGTAACGCCAGGGTCCCGGGCCCCACGAAGGAGCCACATCGTTCTTGTCGAGAACGGTCACTCTCACCTGAAACACCAATTGTTCCTGATTAGTTGATAAAATTAATTCAAGGACGACGAGATATCATAGTTATATGCCTTCGAATTTCGCAATAATCTAATTAAATTTCGCAGGATAGATCATTAGTCAATTGAATGATTGGGACTTTTTTTTCGAACTCTTGCTGCTCTTTTTGGGGCGCCAGTCGCGTCAGAACAGTATACACGGTGTCCAGCGAGTTAACGTTAGACACATTCTCATTCGAAGAGTACCGAAATATTTAATATCTCAAGCGACGATCGTTTGGGACTCATCGTCGAATCGAGCTCACGACCGATCGACGATCACCACGTGTCGATCGAAGCTCGACACTCGATGAATCGTCACTCGGATGTCAGATCGTGGAGTGCTGCGGTACTACAAAACCTCTTGAAAATTTGCCCGCGAATTAAATTATTCTAACTTGAACACTTAGCTCCGAGACACCCTGTGAACACAATCGCTTTTGGTACGGGACGTTTCACGAATACTTTTCGGTTTCATTTTCGTATACATAATTGAACATAATTTATACGACGCGAGTTGCGGGGCGATTGGGATCTTTGATATTTCGAACGAGCATCGCCAATTTCTTTTCTCTTTCTCTCTCTCCCTCTCTCGCTTATATTCTCGCGTGCTCTCTTCCATCGATATTTGATTCTCGTTAATGATTCGATCTCCCTCGTGTATATAAAACCAACACAGATCGTCAGGACGAATATAACTACCGATACGGAATACGAGAGAAGAAGACGAAGAGGAAGAGAAGAAAAAGAAGAAAAAGAAGAGAGAACAAAAAGACGAGTTATGTAGCTAAGCGGTTATAACGAGTGAGAGAGAGAGAGAGAGAGAGTCGTCGAGAGTCTTGCTCGTCGTTCAAACGAGAGAAAACCGGTCGAGTTCTTGCGCTTGGATCTCTCTCTCTTGCTCTCTCAGTTTTCTTCTCTCTTGCTGTACACACGTAACACGCTCGAATATGGTTCCGGTAGAGTAGTACCCATGCTGTGCAATATTAGAATCAAAACGGAATTGTTTTTCTAATTTAAAAAAAAGCGGATCCTGTATACGCGGAGAGTTGCGGCAAAAGGCGATTGCTTGAATTAAAAATGAGATAAAGATGCAGTGAGAGTTCTTGAAATAATGGAGGATAAAGGAAACAATTGAAGATGGCGAGAAAAAAACCTAACGGAGTAAATTAGATCGCGCGCGTCGAAGGACGATTCATCATTTTTTAAATGAGAAGAGAGTTGGAGAGGAGGGAAGAGGGGGGCGTCGCGATGAGAAATGCACGAAAATATGAATGCATACGTACATGTATATATTTGTAAAAGTAAACGGAGTAAGAGAGAAAGTATAGTAAACGGAGGGAAAAAGAGTAGCACGAGAGAGTGAGAGAGAGAGGGTGAGAGGGTATAAGAAGGGAGGTAGTATGTATTCGCGTAATTCCGGTTTCCACGGCGTCGTTTCATCATCCTGGGCTGATTTGCGGCCCAGCACATCGGGGTGGGCATATTAACGGTGGTTGCACGTCCGAGCTGAATTAACCGTCCGTTTGAGAGGCGTAGGAGCCCGCGAAACGAAAGAAGCAAAACTTCTTTTTCTTCCTCTTCTCCTCCTCCTCCTCCTTCTTCTTCTTCTCTTCCTTGCACTTTTCTTTCTTCTTTTTCTTCTTCCTGCTCCCGTGCTTCTCCAACTCGTACACGTTCTTTCCATATTTTTCCTCCCCCTGTCTCTCTCTCTCTCTCTTTCTCTTTCGCTCTCTCGATACATCGTAGACGTATGCACGCACGCGCCTCCACCAATTTATACTCCCAACTACCGTTCAGCCTCGCGTAAATTCTTGCAAATGTATCTCTCAGTGCGGAAGAAATCGTCGTCGTTCCCGAGCGAGAATTAAAGCCGATGCGGAATAAAGCTCCGCGGGACCTTCGACGAGGAATATCGAGGAATCTTTGAAATTTAAGGTTTTTCATTTCCTCAAAGAAGATTTCTTTGCAGAAGCGAGTTATCAAATTTTTCGCTATTGATTGTAATCTAGGATAATGAAATAAATTTCAAAAAATGTCAGTCCAGTAAAATAAAAATGTCAAGTCTTTACATACGAGTAATACAGAAATAGAAATTACTAGATTGAAAAATATTTGAGAGGATTTTTCAGTAGAAGGTTTTGAAGATCGGGCAAAGTGTTTATCATCGGGAGCTCGAAAAACGGTGCTTTTTTCATCTCGGTTGAGAGCCTGACAAGCGAGTCTCCATCTATGACGAGATTTTCATTGGATATCCTCTTACTCTCAGGAGGAACGTCCATCCGATCAAACATTATCGTAGAAAAATAGAGAAGAGCTGCTGGCGTCTCTCCAGTTTCGAAACTCTTCCATATTTTCTACGCACACACGCGCGTCTATATATGAACGTCAAATTCGAACTTTCCGGTTGCTACGATCTTCAAAAATGAGGGAAGAAAAAATGCCGTGCATTCTTTTTTCTATCGCTGTCAAAAACCTAAAACCAAAAGGATCTTCCCATACATTTTTTTCCTCTCTATCTCATTTTTCGGAAAAGTATAACTGGCTGATGGATGCGGTGTTATAATCCTCGTCAGGGAGGTCCCAAGTCTCGCATTTCCCGAGAGCTATTCTTTTCTCGACAATACCACCTTTCGATATTTTTCCTCGAAATATGTTGCGCTTTTGGGAATTTTCTATGAAAGAAAAATGAAAAATAAAAATTATTTTTATAGTCTACACGGGAGAATATTTTTTTGCTCAGGAAGCAATAGATTCACCTCCACCAAGTTAAAAGAAAAATTCTTTCTGTAAATTCATGTTTTTGAAAATGACGTCTCCTAAAATGTGTTTTTCCCTAGAAAGCTTCCTTGAGAGAAAAAGGACAACTTTATCAGACAACGGAGAGAACGAAAGAGATATGACATTTCTCATATCGACCTCTGTCCTAAGTGCTCTGACGGAAGTCTAAAAAATGTACTCCACTGTCAAGAAAAAAGAAAAGAAAAGTTCTAATCTCGTCCGTAAATAAATGTTAGTAATTACTTCGAGCTAGGTTGAAGGAAATTAATTCCCTGATGAGGGAAACACGAAGTATTTGCTTATCTCTTGTGTACGCCCCAAGTTTAACAGAGGACGACATTTGTCAACCTTATTCGAAGATCCTATCTTCTCCCCTCAGAAGAAAACAAACGAATCGTCTTTTGTTTCCCTCTCTCTCTCTCTCTCTCTCGCTCTTCGGTTCGAACGAAGAACAGATTGCACGCGTGCTTGAAGAGAAAAGGGGAAAGGATATAGAGAGGAGCGAGAGGGAGAGAAGAGCATGTTTCTTCAAAGATCCTTCGGAATATTAATTCAACGACTAGAACGAATCTCGAATAAATCTTTTCTCATCGATCAAACATTTAGTTGGTAAGAAAAGAATTTTAGTGAGCGAGAATTTTGAAATTTTGGTAGAGCAAAAAAGAAGAAGATGAAGGGAGAGACGGAGGTAGAGAGAGAGAGAGGAGGATAAAAAAAACGGTATCGATCGAGGATGAGAATGACGAGGAGAGGTATAGGTGCGGAAAAAAAGGATTGACGATACGGTAACGAGCGATCCTTTCTCTTCCTTCCTCATCCTAGTCGATTCGTTCAATCTCCCGGCAGGTTTCGCAAAAGAATAAAGAGAAGAGAGAGAGAGGATACGAAAAGCCACGGGCGACTTCTTCAACCTCGCAGAAATACAAACTCCGGTTAACGTGTGCGCTGGTGTCTCGAAGAAGAATAAAAATACGAATAAGAATAAGAAGGAGCAAGAGGAGAAGATTGTATCGCGGTGAGAGAGCTGCTCGGTCGGGGATCAACGGATCGAGTCTCTCAGCGGGGGTTTCTCTGGGTCATGCACGGACTCGAGTTCCATTCTTCTTTTCACTCCTTCCTTCTTCCTCCCGTACGTAAATTCCCTCTCCTCGGATACTCGTCTTCTCTTTCTTCGTCTAATACGATCCTCCGCGGCAGGAGAAACCGAGGGCTCGAGGAGGAATTTCTCTATGAGAGGTCGCATCAAAGGATATCTACGTTCGAGTCGGGACTCTTTCCCGGGAAAGAGCACACGCTAAGAGACAAGAGATACTGCACGAGAATCGACGATTATTCCGTCTCATATCTTTTCGAAGACAATAACATATTTCCTCGCTCAACGGACTAATAGTCCGACTTTGCCCCGGCGTATATTCGATAACTTTTCGAATATTACTTTCTTACGTTTATTACTCGACTCCAAAAATCTCAAGAATTTCGAAAGAAAACCAGAACGCGAAGGAAGAAAATAAATGATTTCGCGATAACGAGTTTCGAACAACTGTGCTGGACGCTTTCGTCCCATTTTCAAACATTTTTCGAAATATTTTCAAAAAGGAGCACAATCAATTTTACAGCAGGTGCTCAGAAATGATGCGTAATCGTGACAACGATCTTCAAGAGGAAGAGAGATACAATCCGTCTATGATCTTTTTTATTTACTAACAGCGATACTTCGACCGCTGAGCGTTTGCTTTTCTTTTTTTTTTAATTCACGGTTTTTACGATTTAATTCACGAGACAATTTAAGGAGGTTGATCAGGTATTCACTGTAGGTCAAATGATGGTTCGTGTTGACATCAATTTTTGAAAGTTATTTTTCACTTTTAGAATAAAGTAAATATTTTATTTTACATCTAGAGTGAGTATCAATATATTTATCAGTCGAGTCAAAAAGTAATGATTTTTATTCGCTATGAATATTTTCAATTAGCAAATTAAGTGTTTACAGTACAAATTTTTAAAATAAAAAAAATTTGATAGTTTTGATATAGTTGAAAAAATTCAAAAGTGTCTGTCACATTCGCAGTAGAAAATAATTGAATCGAGTAGAATGGACAGTGCGGAGCCGGATCGTATGAGAGCGAAGCCTCAAAAGTTCCGTATCGCGGTTTTTTCTTGTATCCTGCTGGAAGGCAAAAATCAAGGAGTTTTTTCAATAAAAAATTATAGCCGACACTTTGCAGCAATTCCTCACATTTTCTGTACACTTTTTTCATGTTATCAACGATGAAACGAGGAAAAAAGAAGGATGAGCGAATATCTCAAAAACCGCAAAGTTGGGTCGAATGTCCTTATGGATATAAAGCTCGTCTCGTCGTAAACAAGTCTAACGAGATCAAAATTCTATCAACTCTGCCACTTTCGTTTTTAATTTACGATTCGAAAGTTATTGTATATCATTCAAAAAAATAAAAAGTCTTTTTTATTTTTCTTCCTTTTTGTCAACTTTTCGACACGAAAGAATGTTCTTCGACATCGTTGTAAATGAAAAAAGTTACACAAAGATCGAGAAGATCTAGTTTCTAGATCGGCAGCATCGGTTTTCATCTTTTTTTAAAAAATAGAGGCGCATGCCTAGATTTCGGAGCAGGAGACCGAAAAAAAAGGATTTTTCGAAATATGTCTATCTCGTTATACGAAAATTCATTCACCCGGAAAATACGGCTACGAATCGTTCATCCGTAAGCACAGACATGATTTCTCTCGCGTGCCCGAACGATTCCGATAGACGATATAAATTGTTATACCGAAAGTCGCGGCTGCCGATCTCCGAAAATTTTTTCATCATCTCCGAACTTTTATTTCGATGTAGATACACGCTGTTGATCCTTCATTTCTATACCGGAAATGAAACCTGAAAAAAATATTTCGCGTCACCGACAAAAACGAATCTTGACACTTTATTCTTCAACTAAAATATTTTTCTCACTCAATTTTTTCATAATTTCTGACTCTTTACCGTTCACATATCTCATTTATGGAAATGAAAAAAAGTTTTTCCAATGTTTTTTACGTTTTGAGATTGGGTCAGGGGTGGGAGAGCTCCGAGGCTGACAGACCTTGAGTCTTGAAAAAAAAATGAAGAACGTACCGTGGGAGAGTAAAAGAAAAAGAAGAGAGAATGTCAAACTCGGTAAGAAAAGAGTATATTGTTATTCCGGCTGAAAGGAACTTGGCGGGTTCTTGAATCGTGTGAGAATTATTCGAGCTCCCTGCTTTTTCACGAGAGAGGTGAGGGAGGAAGAGCGAGACCGTGAAAGAGAAAAGGAGAATAAACGGAGGATTTTAATGAATGACCCATTAGCGAGTTACTCAAGGTGTCTACGGTGAATACGTGTCTCCAAAAAATTCATTTCCTATTATTATTTTATAATAATTTTTTTTTCTTTCATCGCAAAAGCATTGTTGTTTTTATTATTATTATTTTGGAACTCGCCTGTTCACAAGATCCCGGTGCAATTTAATTTCAGAGCATTTTTTCGTCGTTCGAATAAAATCGAGCCCAATTTTTTGGATCTCTCATCCCTTTTGGCATATTTTCCCTGCGGTGAATCTTTCTCGCGACAGATCGCTCGCGGAATGTGCGCGCCGGAATGATTCGCATTAGGTGAGCGCGTAACAACGATATAATCGTTATTATAATCTGGTAATAACACGGTATGCCAGTTTTATGGTCGTCGAGCAGATCAGAGGTTCCCCTCGCTCTTGCCCTCTCCCGGTCTCTGAGCATGGGGCAACATATTACAGAATCACTTTCTCATCGATCCTATGAAAATTCCTACCGCCTCTCGTTGCTCCTTTTTTTCCTCTTTCAATTTTATTTATGTGTATGAGTACATGTATACGCTCGTGCGTCCGTGTGCGTACGTATACATGTATTTATTTTTATATTTTTTATTTTTCGTCGTTAATCTCGGCCAATTCCCCCGGTCGTAGGACTCTCCAGGAAAGAAGGATGAGGAGGGTCCCCTCTCAGTGGCTATTTAAAAATTGAGTGTCCGCGAAAAGTGTACAGTCGGTAAAACAAGTCGATAAAAAAATGAAGCTCCGGGGATGTGTGAGAAAGAGGGAAAACGTCTCCTCGCGCTTTTTGGCCACGCACGTACGCGTCGTCGTAAATTTAGCGAATGCATCGGGGAGAGTCGTAAACTTTGGGAGGAGGGGAAGGAGAAGCAAGGTGAAGCGAGAAGAAGAGAAAGAGAGAATGCTGGAAGAATAGGACGAACATTTTCTTTTTCTCTCTTGTTTCTCTTTCTCGAAGTCACAGCAGCAGCAGCAACGAACTTTCAGGAAGAAAAAGGAAGAAGCAGGAGAGTATGAAGAGGAGTTTGAAAAGGGAGAGAGAGAGAGAGGATTCCCCGAGTCCTCGTCGAATCAGGAGAAAAAGCGAAGGTGAGAGAATTGGGAGAGAAAGAGAGAGAAGGAGAGACTGCGGGAGGTAAATCGTAAAACGTATACACACACGCCATGAAAATACGTACAGAGAATAAAAAAAAAGAATACTTATATTTATGTCCAGGAGAGGATAAAAAAAGGCGCGGGGAAGCGAGAAAAAAAGTGCGAGAGAAAGAAAAAGAGATCGAGGAGATTCGAGGGCGACGCTCGTATATGTGTATACTTATACGAATAATTTTTACTTCCTTCACTCTCTTCTTTTTTTTTCATATCAAAAATGGCCATGGGCTATTCCTCCCAATTTTATTTATAATAAAATAATATTATAATTTGTACTGGTCATTGGTACTCTTCTCGCGCGTACATATATACGTATGTGCATCAGTGAGTGAGAAAACGAAGCAGGACAAGACGCGGAACGTCGAAGCTTCGATTCCTATCTCTCACTCCCGATACGCTTCGTAACTAAAAATGTTTATCAATTTTTTAACATCGCGAGTTTCGAGCACTTACCGAGATATATATCTGCGTACGTATATATAAAAGATGCTTAAATTTGGCCTCCTTTTTTCATTTTATTTTCCCGCACATACTCTCTCGCTCGATGGCCCTCTCTCACTCGTTTTTCGGTTTCTCGCACAGTCTTGCCCCGTGGCGACTCTTTCGCCGAAAATTCGAAGCGATTAAAGTATATGTATACTAAATATGCACGTATACTTTAAAATATATAGTCATATGTATTTTCGATATACAGGCTCACGAAATATAAGTTTGCGTAAGTGGTACTTTCGAAGCAGACTCCTTATCGTTCGCGCTCCTGAGGGCTTTCCCTCTCTCACTCTGGACCCTCTTTTCCCTGTCGATCGCGCGCACCCCGAGAGAAAAATAGCAGCGAGATGTTCTTTTTTCCATCGTTTTCCGACTCATCGAGGCGGTTTCGACCGCGGTTCTCGTCGATTTTAACAGCACCGTCGAAATCGAATTGTTTTTCCCCCCATGCATTCTCTTCAGGATCAGTGATAAACATTCAGACGTGGAATGAAATGATAATTCTCTATATACAAAATACTTGAAGCAATTTCATGAAATTTTCAACTATACACTTTATAATTACATGCAATAAAAATTATTTTATAATTACTGATGCAACCACATTATAATAATAATGATTCCGACTGTAGCGCATTTTCAATATTGTATATACTATAATTTTGTGTACATATTGTACTAAAGTCGAGGATATATAATTTTCGTACAGACATGCGCAACGTCCGATGAGTTAATGACGAATAAACAGTATATAATAAATTGAAGAAAAGTTTGCGAAAAATATCAGTAGAAGTGAAATATTTTTGGTAGACGGCGTATACACACGCGGGCAAGGCGAAACGAGCCAGTGAAAAGGGAAAAAAGAGAGGAGAGTATCGGAGTTTCGGTACGAGAGTCTCGCACGCTCGGTCTTGCTTCTCTGCCACTGCTATTATGGCCAATAATTCATTGAGTGACTGCCAGGCACTCGGTCCACGGTTTTCTTCTCTCTTTCCCTCTTTTTTTTCTCCCGTTGGGAGGGAAGGAGGGAAAGGAGCGGTCCGAACCACGGCGCACCCTTCCTCGCTCCATTCCTCCGACGTATTCGCGCTTCATTTTGTCTCTATTCTCTTTCCTGATGCATACCGAAAGCTTTTTCAATTTTTTCCCCACTCTCCCCACTACGATGAATTATTTATCATACATTTATTTTATCCTTTCCTTTCGTCGATACCCAACGAGAATTTAAAAATTCGCGCAATTCGAAAATAATCATAGAACTGCAGAAAAAAAACGAAAATGAATGTCAGTCTCGAAGGTTAAGAATCGAGCGAGATGAAATGTCTTTGTCGCTGGGACGTCTTCGGAAGGAAAAAAATATATGCGAAGCGGAGAGAAAAAGAGTACCGGCGTCTCAAGATCGCCCAGGGCCTTTCCTTTCCTTTATTATACCATTATTGTTGTTGTTGTTGCTGTTACTGTTATTATTGTAGCATTATTATTATTACATTATCATGACGGAATAGTCCTCTCGGATGTATGTGTAGCGCGCACGCATAGATGCATCATATATACGAGCTATTCCACGACATTTCAGTCAGCAGCATCGGTTTGGAATTTTTGATACATTTTTATGAAAGTCCAATTATAAGCGAAAATTTTGAAGAAAAAGTATACAGTTTGGATCATTTTTCAAAAGTTGAAAGCTTTTTAAAAAAAACTTTGGTTTCAAAAAAAAAATAGAAGTAAAAAATAAAAAAGTGTAGTCTCAAGCTAATATTAAAATGTAAAAAATTACAAAAAAATTGGAGCTGCAAAATCCAAATGTGACTGAAATGGCGTGGAATGCCTCATATTGTATACATGTATGTATATACGCTACACGTATAATCTGCGCAGAATGGAAGGAAGGCGAGAGGAAGAGGAAGAAGAAAACGCGACAGTGGGATATCGCGAGGGAGAGGACAACAGGAACGCGTGACGTTCTCTCACTTTTGCCGAGACTCCTTCAACCTCACGACCCGTATTGTACATGATGCGTGTATTTGAGTGTTAGACTTTGCAATTCCAACTGTTCTATCGACCAGAATGATTGTAAAAAAATCGTTCTCTTATTGTTTCATCAAATGAAAATAGAACGATTGATTTTAAATAAAAATTGAGACGAAATGATAGTAAGTTTCATATTTTTTCTTCTCCGATTTTTCATTTTATTTTTAAATTCAAACGTGGGTGTACAACAGCGCGAGTTTTCTTCTCATTCCTGTTTCGTCGGACAACTCGCTTTTTCTGAGTGTTCGAAAAAGCCGCGGGCTCGGATGCGAGAGAAAGATTCCAAATAATATTTCAAAATTAATGTCACGCGGGTTTCTCCAAAGAGATCCAAAAGATTCTTTTCTTCCTCCTCTTGGTTGGTGCTTCTCCTTTTATTATTTTTGTTTTTTCCACAGAGTTCGAGGCTTTTTTCGTTCTTTTAAGTACGGTAGAGCGAGAAAGAGAGCCCGCTCGGAAGGACTCTCGGAGAGTTTAATACGAGATTTTTGGTCTCCTCGCGGTGTTGTTCCCGCGCCCGCGGAGAAGGACGTTGAATGACGGAGAGAATGACGAGAGACCGAACCGAGAAAAAGATGAAAGACGACGACGATTCGTCGCACGTATATAACACGTGCGTGTGCGTGTGTATTATTTCGAGATTTCTCTCGGCCTTCTCTCCCTCATATTTTGTTCCTTCTGGACCGAATGAGGGAGAGAGATGGAGAGAAAGTAAGAGAAAAAGAGACGGAGCCAGGAGAGACTGCAGCCATTGCATTCCAACGTAGCCGCGCAAACAAAGAACTCCTGCGCTCACGTGCTATTATTTCTTTCACTTTTTCTCCCGCTCTCTCTCTCCTCTCTCTCTCTCTATCTCTCTCCTCGCGATCCTCCCGATCGTTCACACATTCATCGGCTACCGGGCTAAAGTTTTTTCCGCTCGGCGATAATCGAAAAGCGGAAAAATCTCGATCGATGGAGAATTTATATGCAGCGTCTAATATACATAAATATACAGAGTCACGGGCAATTGATACGCAACACTTAGATTTTTTTTCGTCCGGAATTCGGCCGATTTTTCCAATGCTAAAAACGAAAGTTGCAGCAAATTTTATCAGCTCTCGAATGAGCCTAGCCTCATTAAAATCAGACCAGAACCGACAAAATTGCGGGGCCGGAAACAAAAAACGGAAAATCGAACAACCGAAGTCGGCCGAATCTGAAAGTGCTCGGGAACGGAGGACCAGAGGGCAACGGATAGATCATTAAAAAATGCATCAAAATTATCGAGAAAAAAATCCGAGTGATTCAACAGGTAAAAAGGAGAAAAAAATCATCAATTTTTCTCTACATTCGGAATTATAATAATTGCGAATTATTCATTCATCATGTTCGCCTATTTTTATCATCAAAACTGAAATTTAATTTTACCCTATTCTGTCTGCGACAGATATTATGCTCTTGAAATCGATGCGAATAATCTTTCGAAAAAATATTTTTTATCAACCTTGAAAATTTTTTTTTTTTCAGGATCTGCACTCGACCGGCGAATTTCCACAAAAAGATCGTACGCGCGGAATCTCATCGATGCGGTGAGTTCAACGTTCTTCCAACAGTTACACATGCTTTTCCTTCCTCCCTCTCTCTCTCCTCGTTTGTCCAGCTTTTGTGCGCCTCTTTATCTCGAAGAAAAAGAGTAAGAGAGAGGGAGAGAGAAAGATTCTTTGGCGCTTGATCGTCCATGAGGGCGAGCTTCGTCGTTATTCGAATCGTGGATAAGAGTTTCGTGGTTATGTGGACGTTGCATCGGAGGGGATAGAATGAGAGAGTTAAGGAGGGGAGAGGAAAAAGGGATGCTGCTGCCGAATGCGACTATACCGGTCATCCCCCTTTTCCCTCTCTCTCTCCCCATCCGTCCTCCACCTTCGAACTGGATATCTTTTTCGGTACATTCGTGTTTATAAATCTGGGCGTGGAATGCAGACTCGCATCTCCTGGATCGAACATGTGTATATTTTATTCCCAGATATTCTTCCCTACCCGAAACTTGCTTTCCTCATTTTCCTACTCACTCTCACTTCCCATATTTCGGGAATGTTAATATACTTTTTTTATGTCTACTCGCCTATTTGATGTTTAGAATATCTATTCATTCATTTTTAGGCATAGCGTAACACTGTCCTTACATTTTTAAATTTGTATAAAAATCAGATTTGTCCAAAAGTATATGATTTTTTAAAATATATATGACGTGTCAAAGATAAGTCACAAGCGAGACCTGTTTCTTTTATCCTTGAGAACTTTTTCTTCGAACGGTTCAAGAGTTATTTAACGAATCAATGATTTTTCGTGGATGAAGAGCCTGTGGACTCGAAACGCGAGTGTTTGGGTAGATGCACGCGGAGGGAAAGATCGCTAAGAGTATACGCAAACGCGCATGCGTGCAAAGGGCTAATGAGTGCGGACGTGCGTGAGGGTAGCACGCTCTTTCCCTCTCCAGCGACCAATTGAGACTCTCGGTGGATCGGAACGACCGGCGGAGAGAGAAAGAGAGAGAGAGAGAGTAGGCGCGGCAGGATCGAAGAGTGTCGCGATTGCGCATGCGCGACTCGCTTTCCTCCTGGCGAGTGCGTGGGCGCTCGCGTAATTGCGTGCTCGCGAGATGCACGCGCCCGATCCTTCCCGAGAGACAAGCGTCAATTCGCTCTCTCTCTCTCACCCTTTCTCCTTTTTAATCCCACAGGATGAGACAATATTCTGTGACAGAATCGTAACCCATTCTCACGACGGCGGTTCAGAAATCAAAAAAATTCATTCTAAACCATAGTGATCTAGTTTTCAAGACTTCTGAGATGAGAGGAAAAGTAGATCCTAGAGTATATAAACAGGAATATTTTTTGCACATTATGAAAAACCGGGTTTCGTTACGCAATCGCCGAGTAATATTGATGATCATATCTCAGAAATAAAAAACATATATTAAAAAATCTTTCCTATTTTTATGTAAATATATTTTTTCGATTTTAAAAGATTTATCTATCAGTTCATGTAATTAGAATGAACATTTTCCCAATTTTTATTCAATTCTGATCATTTTTCGGCGATTTCTTATATATTTTACGTGTGAATTTTTTTATTGACCACTTCTGTACGAAAACAAGTATTTTTATCGCACTTTATTGGAATATAAGAGTGAAAATCATCAAGTATAATCAGCGAAGAAATATCATGTAATTGGAGGTGTCTCAGAATAATATTTCAGGTGAAACAAATTTCCGCGCAGCGAAGGGACAAGAATGGTCAGTGTGCGAGAGTCGGCTGCCATTATAGTCAGATATGTGCCCATTCGAAGAAAGTTTCAGTGCCGGCGAGTGTATGAGGGAGAGAAAAAAGGGAGCTTTTTCAGCAGCCGTAATTCCGCGATGGTATGCCACGTATGATTAAACTATCTCTTCCTCGAAGTAATTCATCGATTCTTTCCGCTGATTCGTCCTTCATTTGAGCTATCTTGCTTGATGTTCTCCTCTCTTTCTTTTTCTCTCGGTCAACTTTTTTATAATTATCCTCAATTACGCTCCTCTTTAAACTCGCGTTAGTAAGAGAGTTTCGGTGTCTCATCGATACCGAAGAGAATTTAAAGTGAACGTGTACTACGGGTACACTCATACATCCCGTTGGTTGTTCGTATGACATTTTTTGTGTCAAACGAGAAAAAAAAACGATATTTTATGGCAAGAACGCGAAGCTTCTCTCAATAACAGCGATCGATCGGACACGAAACAGGTATACATTAAATATTATTTCATATGTATGGAATAGGGAAAAAATTGTTCGGAGGATCGTAAATTGTTTAGTCAAACGGTGGAGAAGGGAGCTCGCGAAGCGGGCTAAAATTATTATAATGGATTGCCGGAGTTTCGTGCACGCTCCGATGCCAGCGAGTACGTTTTTTCGCATATTTTGGTCTCTAGAAAAATATCCCGTCGTCAGGGATCGTCGAGATGATACGAATTAATTGCGTAGACCGAGTCCTACGGATGCTGCGAAGCGGTGCTCAGAAAGGAGGGAAAAAAAGCGAAAAAGAGAGAAAGGAGGAAAGAAAGAGGTGAATAAAAAATAAATAAAGAGAAGAGGTGGGACGAGCAGGGGAGACCACGCAACTTGTCACTCGTTCCGCCCAATCGAATGATTTGTCACTCCTGCTCTCTCGGACAAGCGCGTGTTCCGTCTCTCCTCACCGGGGCAGAAGGAACCAATAGAAAATAGAGAAAGTAGGTCCTCCTGCTTCGGCAGATGTAAAAGCTTTCTTTTTCACATAAACGGGACCTACATCTATATAAACGGGAGGTTTCAACGCTTAGATAGCGAACTTGATTACCACCCGATCCAACACGTGTCGATTCCTTGTTTGACACGCTCCGCGCGCTGCTCCTTCTTTTCTCTTTGCTTCTTCTCATCGGCGACCGAACGGGAAAGAAATTCACCAGGATTTCCTCCTTTCGAGCAACCTCATCCTCATCCGTCCGTGAATTGTTTCCGAATATTCCATTATTTCGTAACTATGGAGCACACATCGCTCGAAATAAATTTATGAAAAAATAATTTATTAGGAGAGCGCATCGGAGCGAGAGATCGCGGAGGCATGTCCTTCGGGACCCCCGCTGTGTCGCGCCGTGGAATGCCTCGGCTATTATAAATATCTTCACCCAGAGGCTCGAGGCGTGGGACCACGACAGAGCAGACCAGTCTCTCCTTCTCTACAGGCTTTACCAAAAATTCATGTCAATTATTCATATACTATTTCCCAATAAAAATTCCATATATTTACAGGTGTATAAGTGAGCATTTTTCAGATCCGTCAAATTCTCATTCGCATCACTGAGCTTGCGAGAGCGCGTAACGTTCGATAACTTGATCGGTACCGGTACGTTTACCGATTCAAGATATACAATAAAGAGCCACAGTTTCTACTCTGTTTCTTCTTTCAAATTTTTACCCCTTCTTCGTATTTTTCTACTTCTTATCTGTCAGTCATGCTTTGTCATAGATTTTCCAAAATATTCTAAAATTTTGTCAGCACTGACATAGCGTATTTTAGAACTCCCTATACACCTGTCCTCTTCTTCTTTCTTCCTGTATCTGCTCTGTGTCTTTCTCTCTCTCTTCGAGAGGATCGGAGCTTAACCGAGTACACGAGCAACCGAAACAACACGATCCTCCCATTCTTATACCGTTTTCTACCTTTCCTCCCCTTTTGCCCCTCTATAGTACAATCGTAGATGCTGCTGGACCGCTCTTTAACCTTCTCTATTCTTCCGTGTCCCTCCATTTAATTTGCCAGCTCCCCTCGCCCCATCACAACTCTGTTCTAATTTACACATCTTTTTCTGACAAACCCACTATCTATAACCATGTGTGCCAAAGTTATTTTATGACACAGCTGACGTGGTGCCAAGTCATGAAAAAATCGATAGATGAAAATTTAAAATCGTCAGGACAGATGCAAAATGGATTTGCTATTTCTCAGAGATTTTTGACATTTTAGAAAAAAAGAGTAAATCTGCACATTACTCATCTTTTCGCAGAAGACAACAACGTGGTTCAAAATAATGGTCAATCTCAAATAAGAAAATAAATATATGTCCTCGTTAACGATAAAATAGGAAAGATTTTTAAATAAATTGCTGAAAAAATGATATACTTTATAAGGGTGAAAAAGAGAGATGTTAGAAATAGTTGTTTTGAAAAAAAAATAACCTTGGTCGAAGCGATGCTCGATTTAGCTGATGTAGCGCTTATCGCGTAAATCTCGATCTCGTACCAATCGACGCCGGATTCCCGATCGAGTGGCACGGTCGTGACGAGAAGAGCGCTCTCGGAGTGAACCTCGAAGAGTCTGTCCACCTGTTGGCCCGTTCTACCGGCGGTCACGTTCGTCACGTAATACTCGATCTCGGCGTTATCGGCTCGAGTTCGCGCACTGACTCGGAGAACACTCGCACCGGCGGGTTCATTCTCGTAGACGCTTCCCTCAAAAGCTTCGTTTTCCCAGATCGGAGGATCGTCCGTATCCTCACCGGGAACAATGAGAGTCAAATAAGTCTCCGAGGATCTTCTCTCCGCCTGTACAGCTTCGTCTGTCGCTCTGACGCCGATCTGATATTTTCTCGTTTTTTGAAAGCTCTCGCCATTTTTCGGCAGCTTCATTGTAACGAGACCTGTGCTCCGGTGAACCCGAAAAATGTCCGAGTTGTTGAGACCCGATCTGAGAAATTCGTAAGTTACGAGGCCGTTCGTGCTCGAATCAAGATCCCGGGCGAGCAATCTGGTAACTGGAAGTTCCTCACCGAGATGACGAGACAAGTAACTCCAGGAGGGAAGAACTGCTGCCGACATGCTAACGAAAATCGGAGCATTGTCATTGAGATCGTTAACGATGACGATTACCAGCTTCTCAGCAGAGAGTCTTGCGGATGGTGGTTGAGCACGGTCGGTTGCGACGACGACGAGTTTAAACGTGTCAATTTGTTCCCGGTCGATGGGCAGGAGTGTGTAAATAACACCACTCGATGGATTTATGCCGAAATGACGTCTCGAGTTGTCAGGATCTTGGCTCGCAATTGCATAAGTGACAGCACCGTTGTCCCCGGAATCAGGATCCTCGGCTGTGACCGTGTGAACGGGGGAATGGACAGCGATCCCCTCTCGTATCTGTCGCACTATCGCAGTATTCGGAAATACCGGGGGATTGTCGTTAACGTCGATAACGTCGATCCTGACGTTCGTAACGGTTGCCAGCTTAGGGTGACCACCGTCACTGCAGGTCACGTTAAGAGAGTAACTCTCGAGCTCTTCGTAATCGAGATATTTCCGGAGATAGAGGGCCCCGGTGAGGGGATCAATGTGAAAAGTGTCTCGGCGATTTCCTGCCGTGATCGCGTAGGCGAGCTCGCTGTTCGCTCCGAGATCCTGGTCGCTCGCTCGAAATCTCAGAAGCTCCGTATTAACGGGCGTCGTCTCGAGAACAGAAATAACCTCGGGACTGGCCTCACGTTCGAAGATCGGCCAATTGTCGTTCTCGTCGAGGACCTCGATATTGACGAGAACGCTCGATGACAGGCGAGTCTGGAGCCCGGCGTCTCTCGCGACGACGCTCAAAGCGTAATTGTCAAGAGTCTCCCGATCAAGTTGCCGAGTGAGGCTTATCTGGCCTGTCGCTTCGTCTATCGCGAACTGTCCATCCTCGTTTCCTTCCTCGAGAGAGTAAAAAACATCCCCATTTAGAGCCTCATCCGCATCGCTCGTGTAGACTCGAAGTAACTGAGTTCCCAAGGAGGCGCCCTCGCTCACTTGGACTCTATACGGAAGTCGTTGAAACTTGGGACTATTGTCATTCACATCACCGATGTAGATCGTCACCTTAACCCGATCCCGTAAACGATTAGGCCCGTTGTCCGTTACGGTCGCCTCGAGGGTAACAAAAGCATTCCCGGTCTCCGCGACAAGAGCCTCACGGTCAAAGACACGCCTCGATTTGATAAATCCATTTCGCGGCTCGACACTGAAGTCCTGCTGACTCGCTGAGAGGGAGTAGCGAAGATCGGCATTTCGACCGGCGTCCCTGTCGCTAGCTGATAATTTTCCAACAAACGTCTCCGGTGGCTCATTTTCACGAATGTGAAATACGAAACTCGAATTTGTAAATCGCGGAGGATTATCGTTTACGTCAACGATGTGAACGATTACGGGAACGACGGAGCTACGGCTTGGACTTCCTTGATCCCTCGCTGTTATTTCTAAAGCGTAGTAATCTCGTTCTTCGCGATCTAACGCGTGCTTGACGTAAAGCTTACCGTCCGGGAATATGCCGAAGCGATCCTCGACGTTACCATCCGTGACGCTGTAAAGAACTCGTCCGTTCGCTCCGAGATCCTCGTCGATCGCTCCAAGGGCGAAAAAACGTTCGTTTACGGGGGTCGATTCGGGCAAAGAACTCTCATAACTTGCAAGCTTGAACACGGGCGTGTGATCGTTTACATCCTCGATACTGACTTTAACCAGATGGTGAGATGTGAGCGGATCCTCCCCGGAATCACTTGCCGTAACTTCGACGAGCAGACTCGTACCCGGAGCAGCCGCGATCGGTTTTGCCAAATAAATAATTCCTGAATTCTCAGCAATACGGAACTGTCCGTCAGGATTTAGAGTCAGGGAGTACGAAATTCTTGCGTTCGCTCCAACGTCCCGATCTCGAGCTCTTGCAAGACAAACCTCCTGTCCGACAGCAGCATTTTCCTCGAGCTTAACCTCATCACCTCGCTCACCTTTTGGAAAGCTTGGCGCATTGTCGTTAACATCGAGGATGGTTACGTTTACCGTTGTTTCTCCGTGGGCGAGACCAGCTCGTCCTGTAACTCGGAGGCTGTAAGAAGCGACTATTTCCCGATCGATACATCCCTGGGCGACAATGAGTCCGGTTTTCGGCTCTATTGCGAAAACTCCTTCTGGATCTCCCAATACTATGGCGTAGCTCACTTGATGATTACTTCCTCTACGATTAACTCTGACTGTCCCGACCTTCCGATCATCGGATTTTACAGAGGACCCCATCGGTCCTTCATCGCAATCTCCCCAATCTTCCGTTATCCTGAATTCGTATCCGTTGTAAGTATCAAACTCAAGGTGTTCTAGCTCACGTTGTCGAATTATTTGTACAACTGCGCTCTTGACGGCGACGCGATCTCCAGTGTCGCTAGCGGCAATGACTAGTTCGTACATTGATTTTTCTCCGGGTCTGAGTGGTCCTCGAAGAATCACTTCTCCGGTAATCTCGTCGACGTCGAAAAGAGCCTCTCCTCCAGATTCGAGGAAGTATCTTACACGAGCGTTCTCACGAGCATCCGCGTCGCTCGCGGTTACGCGCCCGATCACCGTTCCCGGGCTCGCTTCTTCCGCGACAGGAAATACATAAGTCTGGGGATAGAAAATCGGAGCATTATCATTGACATCCTCAATTTTGAGAATGATCGTGGCCGTCGAAGATTGCGGTGGTGATCCCTGATCTTTGGCAACAACGAGAATTTTGTATTCGCTCCTTTTCTCGCGATCGAGTCCGACAATTGTCGTCAGTTGTCCCGTAAGCGCGTCCAAACCGAAACTTTTCGGATAATACCGGTTAACGCTCGGATGAAGATGATAAGCGACGCTCCCATTCGTTCCCTGATCATTGTCGACGGCTGTGAGACTAGCGACGAGACTGTGCGCTGGCGTGTCTTCCGATAAGCTGACGACGAGATTCGAATCCGAAAATTTCGGCGCCTGGTCGTTCTCGTCGAGAACCGTAACCCTCAGATGCGTGCTCGCGTATTTCGGATTTGGTCCTCCGTCCCGGGCAGTAACCCGTAGCTCTACGCTTCCTTGGACTTCTCTGTCGAGTGTGGCGATCGTTGTCACGAGACCGGTTTCCTGATCGATCGCAAACCAACCTTGCTCGTTTCCTGAATCAAATTCGTAATAGATCCTGGCGTTTAATCCGGAATCGGCATCGCTCGCGGAGATGCTGGCGACGAAGCTACCGATCGGCGAGAGCTCCGAGAGGACGCTAGTGTATTCACTCTGTTGGAAGACAGGCTCGTGGTCGTTTACGTCATTTACATGAATAACGAGATAGGCAGTTGCCGATCTTGGTGGGTTACCCTTGTCGGTCGCTACGATCGTTAGATTATACATGGGAATTTCTTCCCGATCGAGTCGCCCGTTTACCTTTACGATGTCGAAACTTTGAGTGTTATCGAGACGAAAGTGTCCTAGATCGTTTCCGGCACGGATCTCTACCGTTGTTTCTCCGTTGAGTCCCTCATCGTGGTCGATCACCGCAACTGCGGCAACGATTGAGTCTCTCGCGGCATTTTCATCGACCGTCGCAAATCCGACCATTTGGGGAAAATAATTGAACTTTATTTCCGGATCATGATCGTTCGCATCCAAGAGATTTACCGTTACATACGTTCGGCCGTCCTGTCGCGGAGAACCATGATCCCGAGCGAATACTGTTATGACGCAACTCTTTGGACAACTACCACCAGGTCTCGTGACAGCGCAACTCTGCTGAGGACAATCCAGTCTCTCAGCGATAGTTATTTGACCCGACTCCGGATCTATCGTAAACTGGACCTCTGTGTCCGGAAGGTAGTAAGTCAGCCTCGAATTGTCTTCAATGTCCTTGTCGATGGCTCGGACCGTTAGGACGGTAGTCCCGATCGGAGCGCTTTCGTTCAGGGCAACGACATAGTCGCTCTGCTGGAAAATTGGCGGGTTATCATTGACGTCGAGAACCGTTACGTTCACGAGAAGATATCCTAATCTCGGAGGACGACCTCGGTCCCTCGCGCAAACATTCAATGAGTAAAATTCTACTTGTTCCCGATCGAGTTTCCCAGTTGTTTCGAGATGAAGGTACCAGCTCTCCCCGCTCGGATTTCCGGTAACGTCCAGTCGAAATTTTCCATCGGTGTTACCTCCAACGATGAGGTAATCATCTGTGACTCCGTTCTCCGGGGTGTCACGATCGGTCGCCGCATCGAGGAGCAATTTAGTCCCAGCGACTGCTGATTCGGAGAAACTTACGGCTATGCTGGATTCGGGAAACTCGGGGTCATTGTCGTTCACGTCGAGAACGTGAATTCTCACCTCAATCGGGTAAGTTGGCTGACTCGATAGAACAACGAGATCAAATTTGTCACTAGGCAAGGATTCTCTATCGAGAACAATCGCCGTCGTGATTTTACCGGTCTTAGGATCGAGATTGAATTCTTTCGGTGGTTCATTGAATCTGTACGTGAATTCCGGCTTTACCGGTATCGTTCCGACGAGGGTACCCTCTGGCTCGCCCTCTCGAACCGCAAGCTGTGCCCGAGTGTCAACGGCCCTGCTCTGCATCGCGAGTCCCGTCATCTTCCTCCCTCCTGCACCATCTTTCTTTCTCGAGTATGAAACCTGCCGATTGTTGTCCAACTTCGCGGCAGATCTCTTTTCGAGATGATGATTTCTTACTTCATCCTCCTCCTCCTCCTCCAACGTTTCTCTTTTTTCCCTTCGTCCTTCCCCTACCTCGACTTCTCTTCCTCCTCTTTCTTCTCCTCCGCCTCCTCCTCTTCCTCCTTCTCCTCTTCTTTCTTCTCCTCCTCCATCGAGAAGGTAATCCTCGATCACGATGGGAGCTGTCTCAGCTCGGAGACTGGCCGTCGAGTCCGCGGCGCTGATGACACTCTCCAAAGGAGCGAGAAGCAAAAGCAGCCCGAGTATCCTCGATAAATTGTAAAACCTCATATCTCAACTTCTCTACGATCTAAATTTTACGAATCTCCGCTGTCTCGAGCGAGAAAGCCTCTCTTAACATGTGAGACGCCGAGATTCGAAACCTTTCGCATTTGCTCGTCTTCGTTGTCTCGCGCAAGCTTCTTTTATTCTCATCGCGCGTTCGACAATCTTTCATCGACGAGGCGTACGGGTCGCACCGATTTTCGCACGCGAGACTCGCCTTATTCCTGACGTACTCTTCTCCCAAACATGAGAAAGCATCGTACTCGCGTTTCCGTAACGTTTTGTCGAAATTCAAAAGCGTTGACACTTTTTCAGGATCCGTTACCGATGACACCCCTCACGGAGGATCGACCGTACTAACGCAACAACTCTAAAACGGTACATGACGAAACTATACGCGCACCAAAGAGCCCGCGTACCATTTCACTCGGCTCGCACGCTCGAGCCTATTCCCGTTCTCATCTTTTTCATCTCTCCACCTTCCGCACTCCAGATTTTCCCTCTTTCCACTAATAAAGGCCCAATCGAGATGAAACAAAAAACAACACACTGCACACGAATTTATTCACTCTTTCCACTTTCGCCGTATTTTGTAAACATAAAAAAAATACAACTAGTCACGTAAAACGCGAAGAAACGAAAAAAAAAGAACACTGTATTATATTGATAGAGCGAACACTGGCCCAGCGTCCGAAGAACACAGGTGGAGACTCCAGGGGTTCGAGCGAGCTCCAATACGTAAAGATCCGCTCTATCCACTCGTAACCCGAACGACTCTTCCTACTTGGCCTCTCTGCACCGTCGTAGCACACACTGTCGTTTCATCGCATCGCGACCTATCGCCCATCGAACGTCTCTCCTGCTCAACGAACTATCCTTCCACTCATCTTATCCTTTGCTTCTCTTTTTGTAGCACACTTTTCTTAAACTCTAAGATTTATTCTTTTTTTCACCGAGAACCGCGCCTGAGGTTGAAACTAGATAAAAGAGGTAAAAAAACGAACGCTCGAGTCGATCTGTCGATCTTACTGAGAAACGATAAGGAAGAAAAGAGTTGGGAAAAATGACACAAAGAATTCAAATCGGATGTATATTTACGAAGAATGTAACACGCGTTATCTCGAACGTTTGAATCCGAGATTCGTTAATTTTTTTTTTTTCTATCGGAGTGGATAATCGATTAAAAAATGGAAATAACCGAGCGCGGTCTCACCCGATGACCGAGCCGACTCGACTAAACCGGTGGGTCCCCGTGAGCCCCGTGAGTCTCTCTCGCTGATGCCGATCGAGGCGCTCGAACGCACACATACATAGAGGCAGGCTCGCGCGGACGGGAAAATCGGTGGAGAGAACATTCTTCGAGCTGACGCTGTCCTTCTCCGATCCATCGGGCCCATGGGTATCCTATCGCTTCTCTCTCGCTCTCCTTCCGAAGAAACCTCTCAGTCGCCCCCCTTCCAGGCGAGGTATACCTTCTCACTCGGGAGAAAGAAGGAGAGAGAGAGAGAGACTCTACCTTCCTTTCACTCCTCTCGCTCTTTCCCTCTCTCTCGCTCGCTTCGTCCGCAACGGCGCTCGCACGTCCCGCGATTCCTCGGGACTCAGCCGACGTCTTTTGCCGCTTATATTCTCTCGGAGCGCCGAGATAGCTATTCTACCTTTTGCCCTCGAGGTACGAGCAATGCGGAGGCTCAGGTATTCAAGATGGCTGACTGTGAACGCGCCGCGAGAAGCCCGCGCGCTACCACCCTCCGTCCGCTTCTCCCTCTTTCCTCGCCAACACCGTACCGCGTGAGATGGAAGGAGCGATGAATGATGCGCGGAGAAGCGAGAGGAAAAGGACGACGGCGACGACGATACTTGCGGATAGCCAGTCGAGAGGACAGAATAGGAGGACGCCTGGCTATGCTGAGAAAGAGACGCTCGTATAAAAGATTCTACACCGAGGCGGAGGTGGCGAGAGACGGAGTAATAGCTAGAGAGGAAGAAGGGTCAACGTGGCATAGAAGCATATCTTTCGAGCTCTTCGAGACCCGCTCACGATCGCGTTATATCTTCCTGCTTCTATCCCCAACTCCTGCAATATGCGTTCCCTCGCCTCGAATTTCTTTTGGGCCTCGTTTGCGACCCCCTCATAAATGTATATGTTAATTTATTAGGTTGTTCCTGCATTTACAGTGGTGCGCTTGATTGTCCCTCGCTGCTATCGAAACTTGCTATCAATCAAAATTTTTAAAACGCCCGATATTGTCGCGAAATAAACGTGAACGATCTAGCGTACATTGACTGTACAGCCCGCAGGGCTAGTCAGCCTTTGCTTCGAGAGAAAAAAAAAAGAGAGACGCGTTTGTACGCTGAGAAAATATCTTCCTTCCTCCTTTCTCCCCGTGCGATCAAAGCGCGCTGGGATTCGCCACTCTCCCATTTTCTCTTCCACCTCGCCTCTTGTTGTTACATATATGTATATATATATTGTGTACCTGCGCAAACATCGCAATGCGGCATGCTCGATCATTCCTCCGAAGACAGTCACACACCTTTTCTTCATGATAGAAGACTTCTTCGGAACATCGGCGGAACTTGGTAAAATCAAGGAAAAGGAGAAAATGAAATTCACTCTTATGATCTTCAAAGATATTTCTTAAAATTTATTAACATTATTAAAAAAGCTAGGTTTTTGGAGCTCCATAAGCATCGGGCATTCTTTCGATCGTGTAACGATGTTGGGAAACGTACATTATTGGCACACCTGGAATTTTCCTTATCCTTCTCTTCAGGTCCTTGTCGTTTGTTGCTACAATGTAACATTTGTGCTGAAAAAAAATTGAAAATTAATTTTTTTCACAACCCGAATGAATATATCATCTTTTGAATCTGATTTACCTGTGTGACTCGATTGACAAGGCAATCATCAGCGTATGTACCCTTATGCATGCAGTGTATCCTTTCAAATCGAGGATCCTTTATGATTCTCAGAGCGATCTTGTATTTTTGTCCTAATTTTTCCATCTCACCCATAACGCAATCCGTTATGTAAGGTATGCACTTGGCATACAAACATTCCATCATGTTTTGTATGATGTCCAATTTATTTTTTATTGAAAAATTTATGAAGTTTGTGTCTATGAGTATGTGATATGGAGGGCCGAGCTGAGTGTTGTATTGAAAGAATAGAGCTGACGATTGTTGTGCAACCTCTCTGACTTTCACTTG
The DNA here is from genome assembly GCA_030522605.1 of Cremastinae sp. B BG-2022a. Classification (NCBI taxonomy): domain Eukaryota; kingdom Metazoa; phylum Arthropoda; class Insecta; order Hymenoptera; family Ichneumonidae; species Cremastinae sp. B BG-2022a. Next base: position 152,161 of record JAPYYX010000158.1, read on the forward strand.
TGTTGGATCTTCTGGTTTTTTCTTCTTTGGAGGTGCTCTTTTTTCTTCTTTTCTACAAACAAAAAAAACGAATAATTATACGCTGCCATAATTTGCGTTGTCTTGTATATTCTTAACCTGTACGTACATTCTCGAGTCACTTGGACTTATCATCTTTTTCATCTGAGCAAACCTCTGCATCACGACCTTCCTCGTTTTTTTATTTTTTCCCTGTAAAAAATGTTTCTTAAATTCAATTTCTTATAAAAAAAAAGCTTTTTGACAACCAGAAATAGTTTTCGATTACCATCTTCGTGCTCTATTTGTTGACAGTCTGACAAGATTGAGGTTAGAAAACGTGCGTGCTTCCTCGTTTAACTTTTCATTTGGTCGTTGGAGGCGCCAGCTCCCGACTCCGAGTGCGATCATGAAACATGAATATATAGTGCTCAACTTGGCAACCAGGAGCGTCGTTTCCCCGTGGGAAAAATTCTTGTAGTACATGAATTCCACAAAGATGGCTAGCGATTATAATTCTCAATGCATTCTTACCATAGGAGTAAGGAATGTACTTGTCAATGTCACAACTTGCAGTAACTTGTTTGAAGAAGAGTGTGTTTTTCTTTCTCCAGGTATTACCAACGAACGGTCCATACGAACACTCAATTTTATTTATTACAATAAATATCACGAGAAATTGTGAGTCAGATATTGTAAAAGTATGACGATACGGTAAAGGAAAATTTTTTAAAGCGGAATTTTTATTTTTCTCTTGCGACAGCTGGCATCATCCACTCCAAAAAATCGCACATAACCTGTTGAAAGCGTTTCAACGTTATCGGGTAAGCAAAGAAATAATTGAACTTACAAATCGTACGCATTTGTGATGATGAAACGTTCATATTTATTCTTTTATTATTTTTACGCCTGTGGCTCCAAATTGTTAATGAATGCGCATCTACAATATGCGTGAGATATTATATCGTCGAATCTCTCGTGGGAATAATGAATAAACGTGATAACATCGCAAGCTATGCTTATAAGAACGATAAATATCGCCCTTGCTAAATGAGAATAATTTTCCTGTACAGGCGAAAAGTTGCGATCAACTGCAGGCGTTCTCCCTGAACGTATCAATTTTTGGTATCTCAAAAAAAATATGGACAAGCTACGAAAAGCTTTGAGTGGTAATGACAATTGCGATGAAGAAAGTGGAATCATACCTCAGGTAATTGAACAAAATTTCTGTATACTTTTATCAGAATGAAACAAAATATCCCCAAATACTTGAATATTCTTTTATGCTACAAGGCTGATGTGGACTTTGTAGTGAGTAATATGTTTTCTATCAACCTTTCAGTGAATCTATACTGACTGTATTTCATTTTTTGAGTCACTTAAATTTTAATAAAATTTAACTGCTCACTATTTTTTTAGGTGATGCACGAGAGCACTCTCAGTTGGTCCACCAGAATCAAAGGATTTGCAATTTGTTTCGTTATTGGCATACTGTGTTCATTCCTTGGCTCGTTTGCCCTCTTTCTCAACAGAGGACTAACAGTTTTTGCCGTTTTTTATACACTCGGGAATTTGATTTCGCTCGCAAGGTAAGCAAAACGTATCTGCATATGGTAAAAAATTAATTGTTCACCCCTTGAAAATGGATCATTCATGATCTTTTGTTTTCTAGCACATGTTTTCTAATGGGTCCATTCAATCAAATAAAAAAAATGTTTGCGTCCACGAGAATAATTGCGACTTTGCTCGTTATTATTTCAATCGGGATGACTCTATTTGCTGCCATTGGTGTAAGTACTGCCTGAACCTTGAATTAACAATTGTTGATCAATTGGTAAAATGTCGAATTTTTTTCCATAGCTGAAAAAAGCGGGACTGGCGCTTCTGTTCATCATTTTACAATCTCTGGCAATGACCTGGTACTCATTGTCGTACATCCCGTACGCTCGTGACGCGGTAAAGAAAACCGTTGAGTCCTGCATATCGTGAAAAACATTCTAGAGCTAAATATAGACATTCGAAGCTGACGGAACTTCGAAAAACGAGCATTTATCGCTTAAATTCGAGACAATAAACGTAACTCTGATGATCGATGATAAGTGGGAATCCACGGTGATAAAAATGAGCGCACATTTAGTTAAGGTCAGATATACAATTTTTCCCGTAAAGATATTATTTTATTTCGTGATTTTTACGAAAACATAAAAAAAAGCTTTCAACGCAACGAGCAGTAAGATCTGATCGAGCGTAAGAGCGCATACAAGAAAAAAAATCGTAAACACACGAGGCACAGATTTGGGTCAAAGAACTGATTTTAAAAAACGTAAACAGTGCCTTAAACGAAAGACAAAATTTCCTCGCTTCGTTCTTGTAGCAGGAAAGTGCGAAAAACTATTTTACTTCATGAAATCAAACCGAAACGAAAAATCTACAAAAAAATCCAGCTACAATTTCGCATTAAAAAGTATTTCTCTGCGATTCAATCTTGAAGCTTGTTAATGTCAAAGCATAATTTTGTAATTTAGAACATTTGTACAGTACTTACACATACGTTTAAATTTATACGAGATTCTACGATAATTAACTTGTCAATTATTTAAGTATTTGTTATTGTGAAAATAAACGAAAGGATTTTTCTTTCTAAAAAAAAAGAATGAAAGTTATTATACTAGAGCGTTGAAAGAATCTATCTGTGGAGATAGAGAGGACAGAGAAGATTCGATCGAGCCTTCGGAGCTTTGGCTTTCGCGTACAAGAATAAACGATTCATCGCTATAAGCGAAAATGTCCCAGGGAGAGAAGAAGTCTCTTGTATGTCTCCGCGCGAGAAAGAGAGCACGAGGAGGCTTTTCGAGACTCGCAGCCGGGACAAATATTCGTCTCGGCTCGATTATGGCATTCTCAGCTCGAGCTCTCTCTATTTTTACTATTCCTTAATTTGTGTACCCGTTGGTTCGTACGCGGCGTTGGTCCCGCACGTGGTGAACACATGTCGCTCTGCTTCGAGCGAACATCCGTAGGGATGCACCATTCGACGATTCAACCATCAATGAGCAGACTTTTCGAAAAAAAAAAACCATCTCAAAAGTAGCCCAACTGTTTACCAACGATGTAAAAAGAGAATATTCATCGGGGGAGTCTGACCAACTCGAAGCCCTTTTTTTCGACTTTCTCCCATCAACGCGGATCTCTCTTTTTTCTCCACCCCTCCCCTTTTTTTTAGGAATGCACCAAGCACGAAAATACTTGCAGCTATATTGAATCCGTTTCTCTATCGAATACCATTATTTATTATTATTTATCGTTATTTTAATCATTATTATAAATAAGACATAATAAGAAGAATACGCCGGGCAGCAATATGAGCCAGCGACGACGAGTCCTCGTATACTTTCCGTACGTCTTTCGTTTCTTTTTTCTCTCTCTTTTCCCGTTTTGACAACCGACAATCGATGAATCGTACGTCCGAGGCGCGGCGGGGACAGGGATTTTTACGAACAATCGTCGAGCGACAAACGTATCGTCAAATATTCAATTGGACCTTTTCACAAAAGTCATTCGGGACTAAGAGTAATAATAAATTAATGTTAATAACAAATAGTCATGTTGTATAAACTACAAAGTACAATACAGTCTGATAAATGTGTGTAATAAAGGCACTTGAATAATCGATGAAACATTTTTTTCTTCTTTTCCGTTTGTTTCTTGTTCCGTATTCGTATGCTCGTTCCTTTCTCTCGATCTCTCTCCATTATGTTTGATTTTCTTTTATTTGTTTATTGTTTTGTTTTCTTTTTGTCAATGCGTTTATGCGTTTTTGGCTCTTTGGACAATGCGTATGCGTTTCCTGGGGCCACCTCCGCCCTTTCCTTTTTACCCAAAATTTCGTCTTTTCCTTTTTCCTTGGCCCAGGCATCAAAAAAGATATATAATAATATATAAGCGAGGTGCGTTTGGATTTGGCCATTCGATTCGGAGCTTAGAAGCACTTGCGGTGGACGATTCCGGGACCGGACTCGTCGTATTCCTGTTTCGAGATCCACATCTGTTGGAAGGTGGACAAGGAGGCGAGGATCGATCCACCGATCCAGACGGAGTATTTCCTCTCGGGTGGCGCGATGATCTTGATCTTGATGGTCGAGGGAGCCAGGGCGGTGATTTCCTTCTGCATACGGTCAGCAATACCGGGGTACATGGTGGTACCTCCGGAGAGTACGGTGTTGGCGTACAAGTCCTTACGGATGTCGACGTCGCACTTCATGATCGAGTTGTAGACGGTCTCGTGGATACCGCAGGATTCCATTCCCAGGAAGGAAG